>KL280394.1:0-38196 GCA_000699545.1 Podiceps cristatus | reverse complement strand
GCTTGGAATACAACACAGCATAGATGGAACAATCCCTGAGGTTCTTGGAGTGTGTGGAAGAGAATTTCCTGGCACAGCTTGTGAAGGAGCCAACTAGAGAGGGTGCCCTCCTGGACCTGCTGCTTGTTAACAGAGAAAGGCTTGTTGGAGGCCACCTGGGGCATAGTGATCATGAAATAGAGTTTTCAATTCTCAGAGAAGTCGGGGGGGAGGGGGGTGGGGGGTGGCAGAACTGCAGTTTCACAGCACAGTTGGGGTTTTGCAAGTGCCACCACCCAAGCACAGAAGAGAGGGAAGTCAGAGCAAGGAAACGAAAGGCGATCACCACAACACAATGACAAACAGACTTGTGTGTCTTTTATTGGAATAGTTACAACTGTAGGTCTGGAAAAAAAAGACTGAATGGCTTGTCAGTGTTCATGTGTGAGGGGAATGATGGTGGGGTGATTTGTATTATGATTATATACACCTTTCAGCATACAAGGACCACCAAGGTGATCTGGGACAGAGTGTGACACATCTGAGAGTTTAAACACCCTGCATATAACAAATCAAACCTTGGAAAGTGGTTTCTGTGCTTTACTCTCCTCCCCTTCCCTGGTATTCGATGGTGTGAATTCGGAATGCTGGGCCAGCTTCCAGGCACTGACTGTTGCAGGCACCTGGCAGATCAGTGGAGGCATCTGATGCATACTATATCATTTTACAGAGGTGGCTTCCCCCTCCATGCAAGGACTGAACCATGGCAGGTGTCAAGCATCTCCTGGTATGGCTATTTGCACACACTCAAGAACTTGCGCTTATTCCACAAAGACTACTATTAGGATTCATGTATTTCTCTTGTCCTTTACCCATTCGCTGTTTTAAAAGGATAAAAGGAATGTCTCTCTGAGAGAAGCCACCTTAGCAAACGCTCACATAACTTTCAAATGAAACATCCCGAACCTTTTAACCTTTGAGACTTCTCCCATCATTTTCTTAACGCCTGTCAAACTAACGTAGTGCTCTTGGCTTCTTTTAAGAGCTCAGCTGGCAGCATCACAACAGAGACCCATTATGGCTATGGCGCTTCTGAGCATTGCCTTGAGTGGAACCATGGGGATGCTCCAAGAGGTCACTGGCTGCCTTTCTTTAGTGGTGCAACACAAGCAGCCTGCTTACCGCATCTCTTGCCTGGCACTTCTCCAAACTTAATTCTGCTGGAGCACACTGGCCCATGTACTTTGCTGAGTGGGAGCTCACTGCTTCTCTGAGACAGCATCAGTCCTGTCGAAGCCTGGATAGTCTCAGCTTATGGACTGTCTGACAACTTTTTGGCCAGATATGGCTTTGCTTCAGCATCCACTTGACAACATTCTTGACGACTTCCACAACTCCTTGACCTCATGCTAAAGCCAAATCCTGCTTAAGTCCCTCTCAGCGTGTCTAGGAATTTGATTAGTTGCCCCATCCACACTGCCTCTGGAAAGGGCCTTCTGAAATGTCATCATCATTTACAGAAATATGTCACCTTTTAATAGGACTAAAAGGACCAGCTACTCCCAGAGGACACCAAAGAAGGCAAAATTTTCATAGCCCTGCTAAAGTGACAGTGCTAAAATCCTTTGTAGTAACCACGGCTCTGTCAAGTGCTAGCTTTGGGGGAGGCATGAGAAGAGGAAATCAATGCATAACTATTTGGGAACAAAAGCAATCTTGGGGCTGAAATGTTACATATGCCATCTGTCAGTGAGAGCAGGGCTTTGGGCTCCATTTGGTGTTTCTGGAACCCAGCCTCAAACAGTAATGAACCAAGACTGTGAGCTAGACCTTGGGGCACAAAAGATGAGCAGGGAGGAGCAGTGATTCCTGGGATGGAGGTGAAGGGTCTTCCTTTGGATGAATGGTGGTGATGAACAGTGAATAGTGCAGGATTTTGTGCAAGTGTAAAGATTTTTAACTAATTCCGATGGAGCCTTGGCTGTCCCAGTTCTCTAGTCATCCACACACACCAACAGCTGACTGGAGAAAATAAAGCACAGTTTCTCCTTTCATGTTTTAAAAAGAAATGGAGTCAGCCCTGTACAGATCAGCTAATTCACAGACAGAGAGAGTCTGATGGTATTCAGCCCACTAGACACCCAGCCAATGAAGTCTCTTCTGTAAAAAAAAAGGGTATAAAGAAAAAAAGAACAAACCCTCCAGCCAAAAAGAATGTTAAACTCCAACATTACATACACATCAGTGTTACTTTACACTATTGCCCCATGCAGCCTGCTAGATTCTTCACATCCTGATGATATCTTACAGAGTATTTTCTGTTGCACATACACAAAAAAAATACTCAGTTCTCCCACATCCATCTCCCTAGACAAACGTCTCTTCTGCAAACGCCACTGTATCACGCGCCTCTGTGGCCACCTCTGCCAGGGGCTGGCTCCTGAGCCACTCCACCCGGCTCCGAAGGAGTTCATTCTCCACTGCTTCTGCCTCAGCCATGGGACAGGTCTTGGTTTCATTGTGCTTGAAATACTCCCTGACGGTGTTTCGAATGGAGGTGGGGAGGATGATTCGGATGGTGTGGCTTAATGTGTTGAAGCCCTTGTTCTGGGTTGGCGCCTGCGCCATTTCCACTGTCTTGCTCTTCAGCTCCTCAGGAGTGGAGGCACTTTGGGGGCTGTCTTTGTGCTCTGCCTGAGGGGACGGGATCATCGGTTCATGGTGGTAGCGCCTGGAGCTGGACTGCAGGACAAGGGGGGTGTTCTGCCCATAGAAAACTGTCTGGGGGATATGGACTGTCACAGTCTGCAAGCTCTTGGACAGGCTTTGCTCACTGCTGCTGCTGGGCGAGTCACTGCTGCTGGTGTTTGCCATGGAACTCTCCTCTTCCTCTTCCACTGGAGACCTCCAAGAGCTTGCTTTATTTGGGGCCACATAAAAAGTTATCTTGGTGCGCTTCAGGCTTTCCTGTCTTGGAGGGGAGGTATCAATGCTTTTGATTTCTATGATGTTCTTCACTGCCTTCTCCCTGTGCTGCTGGTGGCTGATCTGTGGGGATTTCTCGCTGGCTGGGCTGGCAGCTGGGAGCTCAGGCTTTTGTTCAAACTCATTGGTATAATGCTGGCTCCTGAGCCCTGGGCCAGGGCTCCCTGCACAACTCAGCTGACCCTCCTCTTCTTCCCAGTCAGGGTCAGTTAGTGGGTCTCCCACGGCAGCTCCGCTTACAGATGGGAAACCTTTCCTCTCCCCAAAGCAATGGCTGGTCTCTACAGCCTTAGGTTCACACTCGTGGAAACTGTCCAGACCGCAGGGGTGTAAAGGCACGGGAGATGTGAAGGACTTGCGCCACTCTTTCAGGGATCTTTTGGCAATCTTGGGGGACACTGCATGAAGCCTGGCGGACGTGCCAAACATAAATGGTAGGGATGAGACATCTGTGGGACTAATGGCTGATGACTCTGAGCAGTAGGAGAAAGCACTGTCTAGGGAGCTGAGTGAGGAGGCAGACGGGGATGTGGTGGTAGAGGACAGGCTAGAGAAACTGGATCTGTTGGACACACTGGATTTCTGAAGGCTGAGCTGCTTCACCCTAGAGCTGGTCTGAGGCGACTGCCACAAGTTCTGCCTGACTTTATGAACACCAGGGCTTAGACCTTCATCAATTAACTTCTGGCTCTCCACCTGCAGCTGCTTGAGCCTGTGGATGTAGTCTGTATGGCTGTGCATGATTGTGGCATCGCAGCTAGACTGGCGGGCCACGGGCTCATGGCTTGGAGCGGGAAGCTGGGAGCTGAGGCAGACACTGGGCTCTGATGAGCACCGGTCCCTGGCCGGGCTGAGTGAGCATATTGAGCCGACGGAGCAGAAGGAGCCCTCCTCTTCCAGGAGGTCATAGCTGTCTGCACTGGTGTTCTTCTGGGCTTTGCTTTGGTAGCATGCTGTGATCTCACTGAACAAGTCCCAGTCTTCCTGATCCTCACCGAGTAAAAAACTGCTGGATGTTTCAAAAATGGCATCTGTTTCAGGTACCAGGTGGTGCTTTGGTTCTTCTGAGTCACAAGCAGAAAATTCCAGCTCATCAGAGGAATCATCATGCTGAGCCACGCCTATGCCTGGGGCAGGGAATGCAAATTAATTTGTTGCCTATGTCTCCTAACCCCATATAGTACCTTATGACCAAGGCAGGGAAATATTATCAAACCCATGGAAAAGCAGAGAAGATCCATTATTCTGCTAGGGACCTGAGCAGGACTGGGAGCAACATCAAAAATTCTGGCTTGATGGCATGAGCTGTCACCACTGGTCTGTATTCATAGGGTAGTTAACAGAGACAACTGGATCTCTTTCCATTCAACCGTTTGGTTTAGCTTTACAGAACTGATCCAGAAGAAAAGACTGCTTGGACATGGCATTGCTAAGGCTACACTAAATTCTCCTGATAGCTGGAACAGGTTAAACAGCAGCCACAGAGAAAGACAGCCATGCTCAGGGACACGTGTGAGCATGTGTGAGGCACCTCAGCACTCTGCTTTCCCCTTGCTTCCTGCCTATGCCTGACAGGCACAGGGAAGACCAAACCCAACTGTTTTTCAATGTTTTTTCTCGAAAGAGACATGAAGGGAAAGCAAACACTTTTGCATAAGGAGTTTACCTATTAAAAGCTTTTAAACATTTCTGGAAGATACAGTACCGTACACCAACTTACCCAGAGATTCCTCTGAGTTTTTGCACTTCTTTTTGTCTGGTCTTTGAAACAAGGAAGCAATGTCACCTCCAAAAATCTCTCCCGAGTTTTCAATTAGGAACTGCACTAACAAGGCCACCTGGCAAAGACATGAATTTAGAGAGTCAGTTTCTTGAAAATATAGCCAGTTATATAAAGCAAGTCAAATCAGTCCCAGAATGTTCCTTTTTGTGTCACAAAGATGTAATTTCTTATAGAACAGTCTACAAAATACAGTGACCATAAAAAGTAGTAAAAGGGGAAGACAAGCATGAGGCTAAACCTACAAAAGATTACCTTCTTTGTAGACCTGCTCTCCTCTTCAGGTCCAGTGGGACTTGGTAGCCACAGCATATTGGGTGCTATGCAAAGAGCCAGGTTAAAGGCATTCATCTGATTCACGACAGAATTCTGCTCAATGTGATGGAGGACTCCAAAGAGGTATCTGAGTAAGATGAGGTTGGCCTCTGGGAGCTGGTTGACCAGACTATTCAGGGAGTTGAAACAAAGGAAAACAGTGCTGTTCATAAAAATCTGCTCTTCAAATATCAGAAGTTGCTTCCCAAAGCTTTTGCCCCCTTCTACCCTTTTGCAACCAGTTTGAGACATTCATATTTGATAATAAAATAAGACCATGTCACTCCCCTCCACCAACTTATGTGAGAGCCACAACTTTACATCTGTATTGCCTACCCACTCTGGTCACAGAGCCTGAGGGACCAAGGGACTTCTGTCCAGAATTCATGGGTAGAAGTCCATAATGCCTTAACAAAATAACAACTGCCCAAAGGAGATGCGTACAGCTCCAGGCCAGCAGCACACAAGAGAATGCCATTGCCTGTCCCATGCTGTAGAGACAATGGAAGAAAGAGGCTCAGGCCAAATGGTGAGGTTCAAAAACTGAGCTGAGCCATTGACAAGAAGAGGTCTGATGTACTGCATATCCCACACAGTGCTGATGATAGACTATTCTTGCTCAGGGCAGCAGTTTCAAGGCAGTAAAGCCATTTTCAAGGTCCCGGTCATCATCTTGGCAGGACTATTTCTTCTGACTGCTGATCAGGTTTATTTTGTGCACATAAGAAAAAAGTTGCCATTGTTAAGGATGTAATTCCACTAACATTTGATGTACTCCTGGTGGCTTAAGTATCGTGCTTTTTTAGTTTGCTGGTTCTGGTAATTTAAACTAGACATCAGAAAAGAATTTTCTAATGACATTTTTTGGGGTCAGAAATGTTAATGATGTTCATAAAAGACCACTGAAAGGAAAATGTTCTGACCAGTGACACTGGCAATCAGCAATAGCTCTGCTGTGGCCTGGAGCAGTGCCCAAAAGTCTATGCTTAGGGCCATATGCTTCCCCTTCTCCCACCGAAAGAAGCTTTTACAAAGGCTTTTACAAACCTTTTGATAGCTTCAATCTTATGCACCCGATTTTCCGTGTCCACAGCTTCCATCCACAGTCCGTGCATGTCTGAGGATAGAACACTGTCAGGTATATTTCGGAGAAAATCCTGAATTAAATATATATATGCAGAGCAGTCTGGTCAGTTTTGAACTCCTTGTTTTGGTTTCACTATGCATACAGTCATTGTTTATTCATATTAAGCACAAGATAAAACAAGACATGACACAAATACATTTCTTCTCCCCTTTCGATTTCCACCAAGCTGTCCTCCTCTGGGCATTTCCATTGCAGCACGGCAGAACTGTGCTGCAGCTGCTGGTGGCAGAGGGTGAACAGACAGCCCTGTGCCCTGCCCCTTCTCCAGAACGGGAGAGATTGCTACTGCGGCAGACAAAGGACTCATACCTAAGGCTGTGCATAGTTCTGTTTGAAACACCTGTCAGCTCTGAAGACTGATATTTTTTTCTCGGGACTTTTTAACAACTTCTGTGTCTTGCATTGGAAAATGCCTGAATATCCTCTCAGTCCACTGCTTTTTGTATTAGGCCAACAAAAGCAAGAGACGGGGATGTTTTTTGATACTTTAGGTGTCTGAATTATTCTGACTAGATTTAATTGCCAGTGCAAAAGATAGATAGGCTTTTTTCTTACTAAAACCTGGGTCCCCACCCATCAGAACCCCTCTGCTTGGATTTGGCAGTTGTTTTCCCTCTTGCTTGCTGGCTAATGAGAGGGTAAAGGCTTAGAGTCTAGATAGTACAGGCCAGCTCCTCTGAGCATGGCCTTTTTGTTTGATGGGGGATGCAGAGCAGTTGCACTTAAATGACACGAGTCTGCCCATATCTCCCTGGAGTCTCTTCTGTGCATCTAGAAAGGACAAAGAGGCATCTGTGTTTTGCCACCAAAGGGCTTCATGCCTATGTCAGTGCAGCATCTGAATTGCTGAGTCCAGGCTCTGGCATGTTATTTGGCACTGTGAGATAACTTCTGCATTGATACCATGGTTACCTTGGAAGTAGACATTACTGTATCACCTGCTGGAGGCTGTTTTGTACAGGGAGGTGCTAAATAAAACACTGGCCTGAGGGCCACTGCACACATGTGAGAACAGGCACCACTGGGTCAGGCAGATACCTTTGTGCACATAGATGGACTGTGCCATCAGGTAAGAATATGCCTTGCTGGAAAATGCTTTGTGTTCCCTCCCAAATATTCCCTGCCCATAAAGATTCACGTTGCATCCTTAAAGAAGGAAGGAACAATTAGCTCAGACAGCAGATTTCCTTGCCCAAACATACCGTGATGACAGCTGCAGCCACAAAGACTGACTCTCCATCCATCTGGACATCATCACCAGAGTTCAGCTTCTCTTTCAGCTCCTTGCAAGTCTTGGCATTGGCAGAACGTCTGAAAATGCCCCTAGTAGAGGGACCTTCATGGTACAGCAGGAGCAGCATATCCTAAGAGAAAGCTCAGTTGTACTTAAGAGCCTAACACTTTACTCTGTTGTTTGTGTATATTATACATCACATATTATAATGTAATTAGTGTGAGACCTAGTCAGTACTGGGAAGAGGACAGACATATGAGATTTATCATGATTTCACCAGGGACAAGAGCCTGTCAGCTAAGTTGCAGGTACAGTTCACATGGGTACGCTTATCCTGTGGCAAGTGTGAGTCCGGTGGGCTCCTGTGGAGAATGAGATCTAGGCTATGTAGCATGGCATAGCCCATTGACATTGCCCCTGTCAGCTTGTGATGACCTGGTTGGAGACGTCCATTGAAATAGGATAGACCTCTGTGCATGAAGTGATATGGATTACACTAGAGAGGGATGGTTGCACCCGTGTTAGTGAGCTAGATCTGAATCACAGGCAAATCTTCTTCCCCAGCCAATCTTCATAAATACCACAAGTGGCCTTAAATTCTGGGCTAAACACATCAAGTTTATATCAGGACGAACAGTCCAGGCTGCTCCTTACCATGATTGGCTTGGGAAGGATCCCGTCAGGACAGACAGAGGACAGAGACAGGCCGAAGAGCTTTCGTGGGGTGGTAGGTGACTGAGAAGGAGGGCTGCCCGTGGGTGTGCTGGTGCTGCGGCGCAGGGCCCAGTCAATCAAGGACTTCTTCCTCTTGGTGTGTTTCTGCAGTGACTCTGAAAGAAAACACAGACCTTCGTTATGCACCTGTCTGTCCTTCCGACTGGCCAGCGAGCAATCTATAGTGGAGGCAGAGTTCACAGCAAAGTAAGGACTTTTTACCATTGGGTGTTTAGTAACTACACTCTTAATGGGGATGGTCAGATAATATACAGCAGTGAAACCACTTGTTCATCTCTCAACCATCAGCAAAACTCTCATTCAATCAATGTTCTTCAGGGAAACTTGCTGTCTGTGCAGTGTAAGAATGGCTTGCAAGTGAAAGCTAATCAAGGATTGAAAGCTAATTCTGAACATTTGCACAGACAAATTTAGCCCCTCTGCAATGTCTTCCTCTTTGCATGCACCCAGGTATGAGAGCAACTCTGGGATACGTGTATGATGCTACGAAGAGTGGCACTGACACGAAAAACAGCAAAGGCTCTGCCTGGTTGTAACACATTCCTGTGGCCCCTACCTCTCCTCATCTGCATTGGAGCCTGGAGCCTGGGTTTCAGGACAAACTGACACTGTTTTTCCTTTGGGAGCTGGTCAAGGAAGGAAGTCTCTGTCCCATCAGCAAGGAGAGTGTTATTGTTGGTGCCTTGTTGCTGGTCAGCAGAATCCCGGAAACAGTTCAGTGCGATGCTGAAAGGATGCTCGTGCCCTGTTGAGCAAAAAGGTGTGTAAAGAGTAAGCAAAGATGAAGAGCTGTGTGAAAACAGCTCCAAATCTGGGCAGGAGGAAGCAGCCACATGCAGCTGGGCCTCTAAGCCATGTTGCTCAAAACCTCCACCTGTGGACTAAAGAGGCCAGTGCACATCTATGATCATTGCTTTACAAATAAGTTCATCCTGTTAAACCTGGCCAGCCATTCTTCGTTAGCAGCTCTCCAGTATATTATACAACCGAGCACTATTAACAGGGTTTAAGCCCTTATTAATAGGCTTATGGGCTCCACTGCACTAACAAAATACTGCAAGCATTGCTCTGTGCTGGACTTAGCTTACTATGACAGTTTAATATGTATTGAACCGATACAAAAAGTAAGCATGTGCCACGAGGACTTGGAAAACACCAATAAACACCCACAAATAAACTTATGCAATCTAATGAGCCCCAAAATAATAGACTTACTATGACAACATTGTTTTTAGAAGAAGATCTCTTTAATAAATGAACATGTATAAACTTCCATGGAGAGCCTGGGGATGTATTTATTGGGTTATCACTGAAAACACGATGCAGTCTTAATGAAGAGATGATTTGTGCAGCATAACTAAGCAGTATGCTATAGGGCAAAACAGGCTGACCAATGGCTGCACCATTGATACATCTGTCAGAGAAGCAAGCAGCATTTAAATGCCTCTAACAGCTTTGGTTTAGGTGTTGGGTAAATCAGGGTATTTCTTTGCTTCTTTGCTAAATGGTGGGCTCCTTAGTGCAAGTACAGGCTGCTTGTCGGGACTGTCAGTGCCACCGCACCCCGACCTAGCAGTAAGGCCATGAGGACAGGGCCCTCCTGGCATTTTGGTCCCTGACAGGCCTGCAAACACTCAAGAAGAGATTTAAAAAAAAAATCAAAGATCTTAAGACACCACCAACATTCTCAGGAAAATTAGCTGAAGTGTTCTGAATTTCAGGAGAAGTTAAAATCGGGCTTGATTCTTACATTATCTTAATGGCCCATCCTGAAATAGAATTCCATCATTCAGTCAAACATAAGAGGATTTTTTTACAAATTACAATGGGAAAAACCAAGACACGTTTTGCATCCTTTGCCAAATTAAATACCCTGCCTAATTTTAATTGAACATTTATTATTATTATATATTGCTGTCTTGTTTTTGTCAACAATCCACAAACAAAACCTATTATTATTATTAATTATTGTTGCTATCGTTGTTATTGTTGTTGTTATTATTATTGTAAAATTCCAGCTTTGGTGATCTCCATAATAAAAGCTTACAACTTAACAGACACAATTCAGTGGTTTATTTTAAATTGTTTGTTGTATTTCTCAAATCATCTCCTACAGTTCTCCAGCACTCTCCTCCATTGTGACCATCATCAAAACCTTCTACATACACACCTACTTTTCCTCAGGCATTTCGAAAAGCTAAACACAAATTGTTAAAAAGGAAAGTTTTCAAAGGGCATTGCCTAAACTCGTCCATGTCTGCTTGTGAGATCAGATCGCTATTGGATTAAGGTGGTGATTCAGAGGACAACAACGTTAAGGAGTTGTATGCAACAAATTGGGTTTTTAATATGACACGACATGTTGTATAGAAAACAGTTTCCTTATTTGTGAACTGAAATGCAAACTAAATAAATAACAAAAAAGTAGGATAAACAGGTCATCTCTCTACCTATTGGCTTAAAAGTCACCAGTGGATCCATCTAAAAGTTCTGCTTCCTTCAGCTGCCAAAGTGCTTTCCTCTGGACCTAGCAGGTTCTTGCTGTATGATCACCAAACTGCAACGACTTGTTTTGCTTCTGATGGAGTCTGATGGCAAAGTGCTCAGCAGGTGTCAGGAGACACGCTGACTGACGGACATCAGTGGTCGTCTCTATCACAGGGAGGGACGGTGGGCTGAGGCTGCCCCAGACCACAAGCACTGCCTCTGAGGAGAGGAAGCCTGAGCTGGAGAGTATGTCCAGCATCCAAGCATTTAGCCTTGCAAGCTCATACCAGCAGCCATGGGAATGGGATTGGGCTTTAAGGCATGTCCTAGCCTTGCATCACATCTGCTGCATAGAAAGAACTTCTTAGGCCAGCCTAAAAATCTCCTGTTTATTTGGAGCATCTGCTGGAAAGTGTCATGGGGTCCCATCCATAAATACACAGATTTGCTTGGAAAAGGGAGGTAAGTGTGAAGATCTTTGAAGATGTCACCATGCATTGATTAAACGTGGATCCTAAGACCATAAAAGCCAAGTGACGTCTCACATTGGCTTGATGTCACATATCCCATCAGCAACAGCCCCCCTACCATTGCTTTTTTTAAGCAAAGAGTGCGATGCTTGAGATGTTTCTCTGCCACACACACCCCCAGTATCATTTATCATTTGTTCCTGTGCTGCTAGAATTGAGGGAAAATGGAAGAGCTCTTACCAATAAGAGGGTAAGCAGGGTCATCTTTTCCTGAGATCACCCAGAGGTTGTGTTCAGTTGTCCTACCCTGGCAGTTGAGGAACAGAGAAGAGAAAAATATTAGGTGAATTGGGCCAGGGTGAGGGTCCGCAAGGTTGCACTCCACTCAGAAAGCACCAACCGAGGAAATCCCTTGATACAAGTGAAGCGCTACAAGGCAAGACAAGCCTCGTGCTTGCACCGGATGGTTGTGTTCCCCACTGTGTGGAGAGCACAGGACTGTTTTCCACCTCAGCAGGCCAATGCACTTAGTTGTGGCTGCCAGTCAGGTTACAGATTGGCCTGTTTGGGTTCTTGCTGTCCCAGCTATTCCCTACCTCCCATCGCCTTGCATGCCACGGCACAGCCACACTTACATGATGTATTGTGCTCACATCCAAAGCCAGCCAAAGAAAAATGAGAAACATTCATCTCTCTCTCAAGACTGGAGAGTTAAGGAGCATGACCACTCTCTTGTTCACGTGAGCATGAGAATGAGACTTTCCGGGACGATTTTAGCAATACGTTCCACAGTCTTCCTTGGTATTAAACTGCCGGAACACTGTCAAAGCTACCTGTTAAACTCTAATGGGAAAGGCTGGACCACTGCAAGGGGCAAGGCTCATCTGATAACATCACTGATTTGTTCAGTATTTGATGGCTGTATTAATAATCCTTTGACGAGCTTGGCTCAATTCTAATGCTGGATTGCAAGCACTGAAGTGCTGTGAAAGCCAAAGGACTTCATTATACAAGGGTTGAATTTAATATAGGCATGTAAGCATATCAGTGTTTCTAATACTTTGTACCCACACAAACATATTGCTTCATCTTGTAGTCCAGAGAGTATTAATGCCTTACTGGCTAGCTACAGCAAATCTAGACTTCTCCACATCTGCACTGTCCTGTAAACCAGACGTTGCCAGCTTCCTTAGCTAAGATCTTGCAGACTATGCAACTGCCACTCACAGGAAGTCCAAGCTGTAAAAGGGTCTTCTTCATCACACTCTCTGCAGTTTCCACATTGGAAACATTGACTGCAGTACTCTGGAAAGGAAAGCAAAGAAAATATAGGAAGCTAACAAGCATGGAGTTTGGTTGCACTTTCTTGTAGCTTAAAAATCTGGGGAAAATGTCACTCATCTGACTATTGACTATCTTTACTAAATGTTCATGGTCAGAAGAGTTGTACTAAGTTGAAGAGTTGCCCAGAGAGGTGGTGGAGTCTCCTTCACTGGAGATATTCAAGACCCACCTGGACGCCTATCTCAGTGATATGTCCTAGGGAGCCTGCTTTGGCAGGGGGGGTGGACCCAATGATCTCTCCAGGTCCCTTCCAACCCCTACAATTCTATGATTCTATGAAGAACACTGGAATCATTGTATAAACACTTCTCCACTATTTCTTCTGTCACAGGTTTGTTATACCATCCAAAGATTTCTTTCAGTAGAAATCACAGGAACTGGGTAATGCTCAGATGCTGTATTACATCACATCAGTATTTGACTGATAGTAGTGCCACTGTCACTCCAAAGGGCGAACATGGCACAACACTAATAAACCACGAGTGTCTGGCATTGCTCTCTGAGGGAAGAGTCCCCAGGCGGTAAATGTGACCCACCAAGCTTGGCATGAAGCCTAGAAATGCATGCTATTAATATGAAGAGGCTGGGACACGTTCCATAAATTAATTCAGAACACACTAGTGACTCTTTCATGATCAGACTCTTTCATGATCAATATCCTCAACTTCTTGCTCTGAAAGTAGGAATGACTGGGCACTCAACCACAAGCCATCACCAATTATGAAGTGAAGGAAAAGAAGAAAGAGGCCAGAGGCTAAGAATAATCTTAAGAATTAGCTGCTGTTTGGTAAGGGTCTGGCTACCTCCCGATTTCCCAAATCACAACTTCCTGAGTGGGATCCCAGTGGGAAGGATGCAGCTGCCCAGATGCACACCCCTCCCCCTCTGAAACCTTTTCAGGTGGGACTTGAATTTCCAACAGGAATAGCAGCATCACCACAGCCTGGCCTTCCCGCCCTACCCCACAGACCTCCACGTAGCGCTGCTCTGAGGAGCGGGTGCTTAGCTTTACTTACAGAAGAGCAGTTGTCAGCATCCAGCACAAAGATCTGAAGGGTGAGATTCTTCAGATACTCATTCTGTTTTACCTCATTGATATGCCTGAAAGTCAAAGAAAGTGGCAGGAAATATAATTTCCCCACCAAAGCTGAGGAAGACCTTAAGATTTGGATCCAAGAGGTCCAAGGGACCTGCTCCTTGGCACTATAATGAATACAGATTAATTATGTCAGTAACAATAACACGCAATGTTCATAATGTGGTCATGTGCTCTTACTGGTTTCTTTATCTTTCTTTGAGGCCCCAGACTAGCAAAATCCCACATGGCAGTACTTTAAAGCAGACAGATGTGTCTAGCATAACACCTCCCAGCATCCTTAGGATCGTTACTGTTCTCCACACATCAAGGGACTTCTTTCCCTCTCTGTACCTATACAAACACTTCTGCCTGGATGTTAGTGGAAATAACATATAAAAACGTAACATGAAAAGGAAACAACTGTAGCCTCTAAATGCCACGAAATACAAACTTCAGTTTGAATCAAAAAACATCTGAAGAATCAGTAATACTTGTGACATTTCCACAGTGATCAGCAAAGCCAACCTCCAGCCCCAAAGGAAAAAAGGTGCTCCAACAATGTTATCTTGTAGTGCATTTCATCTTTTCTGGACTGTCAACACCAACTTTGCTTTCACCCAGGGGCTTCTATATTCAGGTTTCAAAGGCGGATTTTTCAAACAGTATCTAGACACTTAATATGCAGAAAATCAGAAGGCAACCAGCATGACAAATTTCCTCTGAGGACTGGAGAGGAACAACCCAGGAAGAGGATGAAAGGAGGGTCACTTACCACAGTAATGCTGACAGCCATCGGTCCTTCACATCAGCTGAGCTGAAGGTAAAAAGGGAGGCAGATCATCAAACAAGTGCTGAGCAGGTAACAGCCTTTGGAAACTCTACCCAGTTTCATTTATATATAGCTGTAAGTCAAAGTTCCTTCCTGCAAAGCCCTGGAACAAAAGCACAGTCCTTTCCTGCTTCTGTCCTATTTTAACAAATAACAAATCTAATAATAACGAAAAAATCCCAGCAACAAACTGGACTACATTTCCTGCCCAGGCTGATCAGTGTTTAAATAAGGGACAAATATGTTCTGTGATGTTAGAGTTAACTCATCTTGTGGGGCCTTACTATTTTTGCAGTGACCTTTAATTGCCGTTTTCTTTCTCCTATTATTTCCTTCCCAGTGTCTGCCATTCCTAGAAGCTTCTGGTGCCAATACGGGTTATCGAGACTTCAGTGACATGAAAGAAATGGAACTGCTGTTGAATTTGGACTAAGACACAAACAGCAGTCAGAGCATGAGTCCTAAGGCCAGAAATGTTTCACCTAGGAGAGACCATCCTCAGCCTTGGAGATGATGAGACAGCATGTATGAAACCAGGACATTATTCCCATTTCTTTTTCCATCAAGGCAGCTGCCCCACAGGAGGAAAAGCATCAGGCCAGGTCAGCACTTTCTAGCTGTGCCAGCAGAACCCCTGAGCACAGAGCGACCCTTGAAGACGGCTGACCTCTCTGCTTTGCAAAAGAGAGTATGAAGCAGAGATCCCTAAGCCAGCAGTGACCTGAGCTGCCTGTGGATATACCAGCTCTAGATTCAATTTAGCCAAGCTAGGCTGAGCTCCAGGTAATAAAAACCTCACCTGCTTTTTGGTGATCCTTATGAGCTCAGGCACAACGTTGGTACAGCCTTTGAAATGGCATTTGGACATGAATGGGCTACTATCTAGCCTGCTCAATATTCCCCTGCATTCCTATATTTGGGGTTAGCAAGGGCTAAGAAAGGTCTGGACCGTGCTGCTTGTGCAGACCCATCTTGAACAACCTTTCCATCTTTACAGTCTATTGCTGTGGGCTTGGGACACCCTGGCAGACAACTGCAGGTGGAAGGTTTGCCCAGGAGCTGCCCATGCCACACTAGGGGTGGATAAAGGATTTAATCCTGCACGAGGCCACCTGGCATTTTAAATTGAGATAATTAACCTGTCCTTTGTAATGAAAAATTCTCAAACTAGGGCTAATCTCCTACAGAAATGGCTGCTGGCAGGTGCTGAGACAGCATGCCTGTAAGCTGTAAGATGGCACAAGCTTGTTCGCTATGGCAGATTTGGTTGTGATGTTCCAGGATGCTCTGCAGCAGGGTTAGCCCTTGCTAGAACAATACTTGCAAAGGTTGGTCCCTTAGTTTAAAAGGCTCTCGGGGACTAACTTGCAGATAATCTTTCTAAGATGACTGTCTCTCAACATCTAAGTTTTTACCACACTGCCTAATGTGAGTGGAAGTCCTCTACTCAATGGGGAGAAGGGCTGTAGTAGAGTTCAGGGTTTTGCACCATCAGTCATCATTTTGCTTGACACATGGAAGATGGGTAGCTGCCAGGCTGCAGAGAGGTCTGGTGTCTAATGGGATACCTGAAGGTGACAACATAGTTGGTGGTAGGCCAGCCGATGACAAACGAATTCTCGGGACCCATCTTTTTCTCTGTCACTTCGCTGAGACAGGTGCCGGTCCACACTTCACTCAGATGCACCTGCTTTTTCAGCTTCAGGCTGGATGAGGATCTGCAATTGACATTACGGATTTCTTAGGCCAGATCCTAACACCTAGACCTCCAGAGTCTGGTCATGCTGCCTTCCAGTCCTGCAGATGGAGTGACAGCAACAAGTTGTGTGTGTGTGTGTCCCCTCAAAATAAACATCTGGGCATGTGGAGGAACTACAAGAGTTTTGCAAGTGGATTTTGGGGTCGGTGGCTGCAGTGGGACAGCTGCAGCTTAGGGCAATATAATTCACTAGAGCCACATGCAGGTAGATGGTGATTTATGCGAATTACTGTCTATGCTAATAATGGAAGTCACCTAAGCTCTGTATTTATGCGTGGCAGAAGTAGCCAGACCAGGAGTCAGTTTTCTGTCCCTACTGACTCTTGTCCTCCTGCTATTTCTTCAAGAAGCCACATAAAGAAAAGGGCAAAACCAATTAGACAACTCTTTCCTTCAGGAAAATGGAGTGAAACATTAATACCAAGAAGAATTTCTGGAGGTGGAAGGGGGAGATGCCACATTTTAGATCCACATTTGTAAAGAAGAGTTGTTTTGATACTTGCTCCACAAGTAGCTCAGAGTCTAGCTTTAAGAGCACGTACTGGGGAGAAGGAGTGACTGTGAATTCCTCTTACTTGGACTTGGCGATGACCAGCACATCACTGAACAAGATCAAATGTCTTTCCTGGGTCTGCAGGCCCACGGTTAGCTGTGCTCGCTCGTCCAGGATGAAAATGGAGCCTGAGCTGCTGAACACCCCACTTGGCAGCCCATTGTCTGAATGGGAAGAGGAAAGGGTAGTTTCCCTGGAGGAGGAAGAAAAAATTGTAAGACACTATCAGCAGCTTTTCTCAGAAAGGTTTGTGATTGGACACAGTCAACTGTTTTGGAACAGCCTGATAGCCCTGTGCTTCTTACAGCACTGCCCTTATTGCTCTTAATTATAAACTGCATTTGCCTGCCTCTGCCCAATTAATTTTAACAGCCTCAGACAGATGGAAATCTGCCTAAATGCCTACACAACATCTGAGGAGGTTAAGATGCTGAAATATTAATTTTTGAAGCACTTCTCACTCAAGTAAAACACTTATTTCCTGCACAGGTATGTGAGCTATGACTCAAAAAGAACACGGAAACCCCATGTCAGTCCCTGGCTCACGGTACTACTCAGCCTGGCATGGAGAGGGACTGCCATTTCTGCTAATGCTTTCCATCTGTTCTGAACTGCTTGCCAATGCAAGGGCTGCAGCACAAAGAAAATGAACTGCGTGTACTCATTTGGGACCAGTACTCTTCAGTATCTTCATCAATGACATAGTGGGACTGAGCGCACACTCAGCCAGTTTGCAGATGACACCAAGCTGAGCAGTGCGGTGGACACGCCTGAGGGACGGGATGCCATCCAGAGGGACCTGGGCATGCTTGAGAGGTGGGCCTGAGTGAACCTCATGAAGTTCAACAAGGACAAGTGCAGGGTCCTGCACCTGGGCTGGAACAACCCTGATACCAATACTCCACCGAGTGCTAAACACCCCGCCTTGCCTCTCAGCACCCTCCCTGAGCATCTCAGTGCTGCTCCTGTCTCTCCCCAGCAGTACTGGCAGTACAACAGGTCCCACAGTCATTTCCTGGGTCTACCCTTGCTCTACAGGTGGGATAGTCCTGAATGAACAAGCAACAGTTCTTTGCTGAGCCTTCTTCAGAGACTCTGTGTGCCTGACCCTGACTGAATTAGCTAACCTCTAAGACATGGCCTTAGATTTATATAGATAGGGAAGACCCAGAAATTCTCCTGTCTCTACACATAGAAAAAAACTGTACCTTGCTCGCAGGCAAGGTCGCATGTGGAAGAGATACTTCCCTCCACCCCTCAGCAATACTAGTCTAGTCTGAGGGCAATCTCTACACATACAAACGAAAAGGGTAGTATATTTGACATTCTTAATCTAACTCAATTTCCACTGGCCTCATAACTGGGTCCCGTTGATTTCATGGGAGTGAGGTTAAAGCTAGTCATTAGCTGCTTTGTTAAATCATCCCCCAGTCACGAGAACACCTGCACTCCTGCAAGCAGAAATTCCCTCTTCCCTCACCACTCCACAGACACCAACAAGTGAATTCTTGGCTTATGCATCTGTTGTCTCTGTGAGAAACTAAATCACCTTTAAACTTGATACTAAAAACTTTCCATGTGCATCAACTGAGCAGCGGGAGCCACACCATCACACAGTCTCAGCAGTGGATTTCCTAAAGCTGGAGGAGTTACACAGCTTTGTAAACACAACAGCAGGATAGCAAAAAAATCTCACCAATACTCTGGTGGCCTAAGCAGCGATGGCATTGTACCAGCTTCCTCCATTGCAATCTACCATGAGAAACATTTAAAGCTCCCCTCCCTCACGAGGATATTCTCCAGCCAAATAAAGTCAGGAATTTGTTTCTCTTCTTTGCTTTTTTTTTTTTTTTTTTTTTTTTTTAGTGCAATTTAGAAGGGGGCAGGGGAATGACAAAGCAGCCATGGAATTTGGTCAGAAGACAACCAAATGAAAAATCAGTCCTGCCCTTTATTTTAAATGATCCTATGAGACCGACCCCACACACTTGTCTCAGAAAAGCAGAACGTACTATGTATCAGTTACCTATAGTGTGATACCTATAGTGTGATACAAAAAGGGTATTCTTCAGGAGGGCTGGTCTGGATCAAACTGTCAATCAGTTCAGCTTTATTATCTCTTTCTTGCAAAGAAAAAAAATGAAACTAAACAAATCCCTCAGTAAATGTTATAAATAAGATTTCATAGAATCATAGAATCCCGTAGTCAGAAAGGACCTTTAAGATCATCGAGTCCAGCCATGCTTGACCACCACTAACCCATGTCCCTAAGCACCTCATCTGCCCATCTCAAACACCCGCAGGGGCAGTGACTCCACCGCCTCCCTGGGCACCCTGTGCCAGGGCCTGACAGCCCTTTCAGTAAAGAAATGTTTCCTAATGTCTGATCTAAACCTCCCCTGGCATAACTTGAGGCCACTCCCTCTTGTCCTCTCGCCTGTTACTTGGGAGAAGAGACCCTCACCCCCCTCGCTACAACCTCCTTTCAGGTTCCTTTAGAGAGCGAGAAGGTCTCCCCTCGGCCTCCTTCTCGCCAGGCTGAAGACCCCCAGCTCCCTCAGCCACCCCTCACAGGACTTGTTCTCCTGACCCTTCCCCAGCTTTGTTGCCCGTCTTTGGACCATCCCCAGCATCTCAATGCCTTTCCTATACTCCAGTGCCCGAACCTGAACCCAGCGCTCGAGGTGCGGCCTCACCAGCGCTGAGTCCGGGGGACAATCCCTTCTCTAGCCCTGCTGGTTATACTATTCCTGATGCAGGCCAGGATGCTGTTGGCCTTCTTGGCCACCTGGACACACGGCTGGCTCCCGTTCAGCCACTGCCGACAGACTGACTGACGGTGCATTCAATCCCCTCATCCATATCATCGATAAAGATATTAAACAGGAGTGGCCCCAACACTCAGCCCTGGGGAACTCCCCTTGTGACTGGAAGAGCAGCGGAGAAAGGAGCGTGGCATCCCCTTATCTGTGTCTAGTGCCGCAGAGGAAGAGATGACACTGAAGAGGGCTTAGCTCCCACCAGAGGCCCAAGGAGCTCAAGCTCATGGCTAGCACTCAGTATTTCAGCAGAAGTTTTACAAGTCTGGCATGTTTGTACCAGACTTTATCTGCTCACACTCCTTGTGCTTTACACCCACAGGAGCAAAGCATCAGCAAGGCACTGGATGGCTCTGGAGTCACAGCCGAGAGAGGGAGCTTTGCACGCCAAGGTCACCACTTAACCCAAGCTGGCAGTAAGGGAAAGCTGCTGTCATCCGACAGGGATGTGACTGTCCTGGAGGAAGGCCGGGTCCAGTGGCTCTCTCACCAACAGCCCAAGCTGATGCCACCCTACACGGTGCTGGCAGGGCACGGGCAAATTTCCCAGAACTCCCTCCATCCCCAGATGCAGCTCCCAGCCCCCTCACATGCCCAGGTGAATCTGCACCTGAAACACAGCCAAATCTCAGGGCCAGCCTTCCTGCCAGTGGTCCAGCAGAGAGAGCAGGGGCCAGAGAGGTCTATGGGGGCGAGTCCCCAGGGGGCGGCCGGGTAGGGAAGTGCTGGGGTGGGACACCAGGATGCTCCTTGGGGACAATGCCACCGCAGTCCCGGTACATGAGGCGGCGAATGCCACACCAGCCTGTGTCCTGCATCCCGCTGTGCCTTCCCAGTGCACCTCGTCCCTCCTTCCGCAGCAGGACCTGTACTCAGCGCAGCGCTGCTGCCTTGCCTTCCCTTCCCCTGCCTGCAGCAGCTCTATCCAGACCTGCTCAGCTGGGGACGGCTTCCCGCCTCCTTCCCATTAATTAAATTAAACCACAGCTCTTCACCACAGTCAGAGCCAAGGGGATGGGGACAACTGTGCTCTCATTCAAACCAGTGGGCCTTTGCAGAACACGGGCAGGTGCACACGGGGCCTCTCTGCACCCTGGTCCTCTGACACCTCCCAGCCATGCACACAGGCCTCCCTGCACTGGCTACGCTACCGGGCAAAACGGAGGCAGTGTAGGCTTCCAGATGAAAGTGAATTTCAGGAAAAAACTCCAGGCTGACAACTCAGGAAAGCAGTTCTCCTTACCTAGAGACCGAGCATGACGCAGCACAGAGTCACAATATGCCCCACACAAGCCCTGAATGAGGCCCATGCCTTCAAGTCTGCTAAGTCAATCGGCAGACGGGCATCGGGGCACATGAGAGAAAAGCCAGGAGAGCTGTCAGGAAGAGATGGAAGCTCCGCTGCCCAGTCCACCTTGGACTGTATATATAGAGCATGTCATACCCTGATGGCAGGGAACAGCTCTCCCAGGGATGGAGGACGGGCACCCTACCACCAGTCTCAGCTCTGCTCTCTGGACCTCGCTGCTGAGGTCTGCACTGCCAGCACTGTGAATACCCCTCCGAGCTGAACACTACAAGCGTCAGAGCGCGTTTATCCCAGCTAGGTCAACAGGGAAACCACATTACAGAAACTTATATGCTGTTTCTTGTACCTGATTTTACTTGGGTGTCTTGGCACTGTGCAAGATTGTCCAGGTGTATTTATACTTGGATATAACAGGCATCAAATACCTAGACCTAGCATTACCTGCATTGAAAATAATCAGCTACCCCTGCGTGGTGGGTTGACCTGAGCTGGCTGCCAGACCCCCACCCAGCCACTCTCTCATTCTCTCCCAACAGGACAGGGGGAGAAAATAAGATGGGAAAAAAGAGGAATTCATGCACTATTTCCCATTGGTGGGCAGATGTCCAGCCTTTGCCCGGTAAGCAGGGCCTTGGCATGTGTAGCGGTTACTTGGGGGAGACAAATGCCGTCATGTGAATGTCCCCCCATCCTCCTCCTTTCCCTCAGCTTTTATTGCTGGGCATGATGCCATTCTAGTAAAAAAGAAACTCTTCCATATCTGTCCACAAACAAATTGCCCTCAACACCATTAAAGGGATTTGAAAACGAATTAAATGACTTTCAGTCTGTATAGTCAGAAAGGTGGAAAAAGGAGTCAGAAAGGCATTTCCTCTACCTGGAATGATACTTTGACTTGCTGAGAGCTTTAGTAATGGCAGAAGGGGTAGATCGTCTTCTTTGGACTATGGGCTTCATCTTCTGCAAGACAAAAAGACATTCCAGTTAGTCTGGCCACCTTGGAAGCAGATCTGCTCATTGCACTCTACAAGTTCTCTTTTTATCTAGTTAACACGAAATCTCAGCACTAAGCACCATGATCTGTGCTTTCAGACACCTCCCTCTCCTTCCTTATTATTAAAACACTTGTCAACTCTCACATTTATGTGGGACACTTAAAACTTTCCTAACTTGAAATGCTTCCAGTTTTCACAGCCAATACTCAAAGTAATGACATGAAATTAAGCAGAGAAAAAAGGCTACAGGCTGAAGATCAGGAAAAACTGCCCAACACTCATGCCATGGAATAGCTTGTTAAGGAAATGTATAGAAATCCATTTTAAAACAGGACTGGACAAAGCTATGAACAGCGATAATACTGTAGGGAACCATATTTTATGGGCCAAAGGCACGTATAAGGTTACTTAGTAGATTTTTCTCTATCATCTGATTTACAGATTCAGAAAATATACTGTTACTAGGCTGCTTTCCAGGTATTGTAACCTCAAGACACTTGTACCTTTTTTAACCGCCACAGCCACCAAGTCTTGTATGACACGGAAATGAGGTGACTGTAATGGTGAGATTTGCGAGTTAGACATGATAACCATGCAAGCCAACATATACACACACGAAGGTCACAGGTCTCCTTTTATTTGCTAAATTAATTTTGTGCTGGAGAAAGATGACAGATTTTAGCCTGGGAAAGAAATCCTTACATCAATGGCTTTTGCCTAGTAAGCATGGGAAAATCTGTCCCACGGCTCATTCTAATTTCAGCATTTGCCTGTACTAGAGCTTTAAGTATCAGGAAGTTTAGAATATGCTGAGAATTATTGATCTTTTGATGTCTGAACATATAAAAAGAAAGAATATCCTAAGAATAAAAGAAACCACAATTGCTGGTTGAGGAGAGGTCCTACGGAGAAAGTGTGTTCCTTTTATTAATCATATACTTTTCAAACTCTGTGCTGAATGCAGAATTATTCGTTGCATGTGAGCTCATTAGTTCTTCCTCTGAATACCTGACACTATTACAGCTCAGTACCTTATAACCATATTAACGTGACATTCTTATGAGTTTAGAGGAAGGTATTATCCTCATTTCACAGATGGAAAGACCAAGAACAAAGTGATTACAGTGAATTTGGGTGCTCGGTGTTCAACACATTGGAGATGATTTTTCTGAGCAGGCAGAAAGGTTGGCTGAGGGGGTAGGTTTGAAGCACGGCTCCTGCTCACTCTCGCTGGAGCTACAAGGGCTCAGCATGGCTATAAGTCTGTCTGCAGGGACTTATGTGAGCGATCCCCAAAATTAAGAACAGAGCATTAGTGACCACTTCAGAAGTTGGTGGAAGCAATTTACCACACTTCAGAAAAGAAATCTGTGGCAGAGGCTGGTGTGGAGTCCAGCTGCTGGGCAAGGCACACTCCTCCTCATGTCCCACTTTGTTTACAATACCCCTTTTGACTCATGCGACAAAAGACCAGAGAATTCTACAGGCAAGAGCTTTCTACAACAGGCTCCTGATTCACTACCTGATCGGTTCCACCAGAGCCCTCCGAAGCACAGATGACCTCGTGGAAGAGTGTATGATCATGTAACTCAAAGTTGGAGTGGGATTGCAAGCAGAATTTAATAAAGCAATTCCCTAACGTATGAATACTAAGCTTTGCAACATCAGTAGTGCTCTCTAAATAGATTCCTTGTATATGTGTATGTATGTAGGCAGTGACAGATGGACGGCAATTTCTCCCTCGTTCCCTGATTTGACCTTGCCAAGCAAAGATCTGTCTTTGGAAGTTTCACAGAGAGAACTAAATAAAAATAACATCAGCTCAAAAATGTTTGTTTTTTAAAAAAGAGAGTCCCTACTAAAATGGAACATCTGGATTTCAGAGGTGCCTTAATAGGACAAAATGTTCCTACAAAACATAACACAGCAAAGCACCAGTGATGCCATATCTCAGGGTAGGTAGAAAGGATGAGTGTGGTTGCCTGGTGGAAAACCCCGGCAGACTGTCAGCTGCAAAGGTCACTTGAATGAATCCGGCAGGCACGTGAGGAGATGAGATGCATCTTTGTGCCAGGGGCATTGCAGTAACATCTTGAATGGAACTGTAATAAAACCTTGCACATGATGGTATCTGCATTTCGGCCACCCCAAAACTAGTCTCCTCTGTGGTACAACATGGTAAGGAGTACCGGTGGCACACGACGAGAATGTTGTGTAGGAGGACATTTTACCCAAGAGTAAATTTCAGGGGAGGTATCAGAGAGTCAAGTACTGGTGAATTTCTTCTCCGGGCTTCGGATTGTACCTGAATGGTGGCAGCAATGCTTCCCAAGAAGTCTCATCTTTGCCCACTCGCTGTGCTTCTCCAGAGGAGTCTGAGGACTTGTTCGCTAGCACCGCTTCCAGCAGGCCCTGGACTACCCGTGGAAGTCTCGCAAAGACAGAAGTCTGGGTTTCCAGTGAAATCCTGTGACTACAGGATCAAGGCATACCCCCCCATACTTGCTATCTCCAAATAAAACGCTGAGATCATCAGTGGCCTGGAGGTCCACTTGCCTGATTCCAAACAGACTCCAGGCAAACCAGAAAACTACATTTCAAGCCCTCAGTCCGTGTCCCCTCAACCCTAGCCAGTCAAATATCCTTGGCAGGACATCATTGAGATGATGGCCACAAGATCACAAGTGGTATCTTTCTGAAGAAACAGGACACAACTAATTGGCATAATTTCACCTCAAGTGTTCTTCCAGTGCCATGTAAAATGTGCTCTGAATCCTCCATATTTCTAGGGCGTGCAGTTTTACAGTTTCGTTGCAAAAACCCTCTCCCATCTCA
Source organism: Podiceps cristatus (assembly GCA_000699545.1). Taxonomy (NCBI): domain Eukaryota; kingdom Metazoa; phylum Chordata; class Aves; order Podicipediformes; family Podicipedidae; genus Podiceps; species Podiceps cristatus. The sequence goes on along the minus strand of KL280394.1, from coordinate 13,543 downwards.
CTACACAGAAGAAACGTCACAAGGCCTCAGTCGCACACAGGAGCTCTCTGGAGCGGCCACAGCCCCCTCATCCTCCTGCCCGACGGCTGCACTTGAGCAGAGCTGGCCGTGCTTGGAGGGGGCAGCCGGTGGTCCACAGCCCAGGGCTCACTGGGCTGCTGGCAGCATTGTGCAGCCTTTCCCCACAAGCATCGCTCTGGGATGAAGGGGGGACTTCGCTGGGCCCCTCCACATGAGAGCCAGGAAGCGCTTTTGCTGGAAGCCAGCTCTGGAATCACAGAACCACCAAAGGGACACAGCCTAATTTCTGTGCTGTTTTGACGCCATGGAAACAGATACACGTTTACCCAACATACCCTGAAAGTGCCTGAACACTTGTAACACTCCGGACAGTGTTTGTGCATTACTCATCTCAGAGCTGCCAATTTTAGCTGTGTACTTCTTGGCACGGGGGAAGTTGTGAGTCTAATGCCCCTCATTCCAAACCCATGTATGGCCGACACGGTCGGCTCAGCTGGCCAGCATGAGTGGGTCCCCCCCCACCCCGCACTGACCTCTGCACTTGAATGTTATTCTTCAGATAGTTAAGGTGGGACAGAGCTGAAAAATAATGACGCCTGCTTACTACAGGGTGGATTTTCCTTCTGTCAATAGCTGGTCAAAGCTTGCAATGTCTGTGGCACTGGAATGCTGCTACTTGGTTTAGTTCACATTCAGAAATGAAAACAAACTTTTTCTAATAGTGCAATTTTTCTGTAAAGCATAAATTGAAATATTTGTTTCAGAAACATGGATACACTGTGTCTTCAAAACCAGCATGTGCTTTCTCTGACACTAGCATCTGCTGCAAATTGGGAACCTGCCTGGTCAGACTCAGCTCCATCCGTCAGTGCAAAACAACAGGGAAACACGTCTCCGTCCCTCAAGAGCTGCTGATGCTATGAAAGACGGTAGTTTATGATGGCATGGATCAGAGACCCTGATGCTTCCAGACCAAGCGTGGGAGGTAGACGCAGCCACGGAGCGGGTTGGCTTGGACACCTGCAAGGCCAGGGCTGCCTGGATGCAGGACCACCTATGCAGTAAGATGTGACACATCTACAGGACTTTGAATTTCTGGCTTAATTCATATGATGGGGTTGCTGAAAAGCTGCAGACTGTGGGGCTGGGTGGGCAAGCTGGCACGAATCGAGGACATTTTCCAATGGAAACTTGCCTGGCAGGAAGTTTTAAGATCCTGTGTGGAAGGAAGAGTTCCTTCAGAGCCCTCCCTTAATTTTAGTGGAAGGCTCTTCCAAAACAGTGTGTTTCAGTAAATATTTGTTTTCAATCTGCATTTTTCAGGGGAAAACAAACAAACAAACAAACAAAAAAACCCCACACTACAAAAAGGCTCCCGGGTAGCTTCAGCCATTAGGTATGTCATCAGTGAAAAAGAGATTGAAAAGACAGTCTGAAAACAAGTAGTGGCGTAGAAATAGTAGGATGAAGCTCTGCAGTGCCTCTGCTGAGAAATGGAGCTAGCTAGCATTTTTAAAACTCCAGATCTGGGACATTCACCCATCAGTGTCTAATGTGTTGTGAAGGAAAGGTCCAGCTCCCCACTGAGCTCTGAATTTAGCTCGAGTGTTTCCCCTTCCATCCCCTCCTATGCAGTTGTGTAATGAGCCCCTGCACCAACTCTGTTGCCATCACAAGGAAGACCTAAAGAGGCTTGAAGCTGCATGTTATTATCAACCACCATATGGAAATGAGATCAACGCCACACTTCAGACCTTACACTGGACTGGGTTCCCTGTACCCAGGGTGGATTAAAAGCAGTAAGATCAAATATTGGGAGAGGGTTAATTTAGGTCTACCCCTATTCTCAGCATACTGATGTTTCCCCATGAGTTCTTTGCATGCTACTGAATGGAGTGACCCTGGCTGCAAGCGCCCAGCTTGCACTTCCAAGGGAATTATGCTTCTCCCAATGCTCTTAGCTGCCATGTTCTGTTACTATTTTATATGGAACATTTGGCTGTCAGCATCACTCTCCCCATGTTAGACAGACAGTCCACTTTCTAGCTGTGAAGATGGTGAAAGGGTATCATATACTCTTTAAAAAAAAAAAAAAAAAGTGGACTCTGAGTCAATTCCATGCTGACATTCAGATCAGTTAGGGAGGCTTATGTTCCTAAAGGCACAGCCAGAGAGAGTAAAACACGGGCCACAATGTCTTTTGATTATTTGGAGCATCACAGATTGTTCAGAGCAAATAACACCAATATTATTCTCATTCTTGGATGGATCTTGTGAAACACTTTTCCTATGAATACTCTCATCACAGTATCAGTATGTTGTGGCAGAGCAGACAGCTGATCAACTGAGCATAATACAGGCACATTTTTCAGGGGTCTACCGGAACAGAGCAAAAGTTACTGCATAAATGTAGCACATGGTTATTTAGCTCTCAGGCAACGTTAAAAAAAAGTACTTAAGAATCCAGTTAAGAGTGCAGAAACAATTAACTGATCGCTTGGGCTTGGATCCATCCATGTGAAAACTGCTGCTGCTGCTCTTCCAGCCAATAATGAGTTTATGTTAGCAGCAGCATTCCTAAAGAAGTATCTAAATGAGATAATGTGAGACGCTTCTGCCTCCTACTCTGTTATGTCTCTTGTTTATGTGAGCACAGGATGCTCTTACAAAGTGCTTCTGTAAGACTGCAGTTGCATTTTTAGTCAGAAAACCTAAATAGAGAGAGACAAGAAAGAGAAGGGGAAATTGTTCACTGTGTAAAAGGAAATCAGGCATTAGGTTCCATGAACAACTGGGCTTGCCATTTTATGCTGATTTCTACTTAAAATGAGTTTAGGGAAAAATGCACTTGCACAGCTGCTGTCTCCTTCTCCCCTTGCTCCCAAACTTCATCCGCCACTCGAGAAACTGTACAAACTTGAACGTGCCCTCACGAACAGGAGCAGTTTTAGCAAGGGCTCCAAAGCTGCTCTCTTGCAGTCATTCCCCCCTGCCCCGGGAAGGGGAACTCCGTTGCAGGGCACTCCGTCTCACCTTCCTGGGAGGCAGCCTCAGCTGTGTGTACCCACCCTGCACCTCACAGAACAGATGTGCAGCCTGATCTTGGGTGATACTAGCTTAAAAAGCTACACTCCTTCCTGCATCATGCCCCCAGCTCCTTGGAAGACCACTTGTTTTCTTCTCAGCCTTGATTCCCCACCCAGCTTGCCACCCAGAATAAGATAAAAACCTCTTCAGTTCTCCTCCAAGTGCCCCTTAAAAGGTGAGTGTTTGGAGTTCTAGGACCAAGACAAAAGCCTGGGCTGTGACTTTGTTTCCGCACTGGTTTCCCCATCTTTGCCCAGTTCCCAGCCAGGGGAAGATGCTATATATAGCAGAGATCTGTTGTCAGGATGGTGATCATGATTAGGCATTGTTAACCAGCTTCCTTACAGCTTGCTGCCAGGCAGGCCAGCATGACCTGATGGGGACAAGGCAGAAAGCTCCAAAATGGAGCGGGCCCTCCAAAAATCATGCTCTGTATGAACCAGCTGTGAGAGGAGCAGCTGCTTTCTGCAGGACGCCCAGCCTGAGGCCTCCCACTACCCCGGCGACCCAGCACCAAGGGAACCCCACCAACAGTCCCAGGGGAGCCTGGCCATGAGTGCTGGGCTGCAGACACTGACATCTGCGGTGAGGAAGGTCCAGGGGCATGCATGGAGGGGAGGGGAGATGGGAGGACAGGGGGCTGTCACAAACCTTGCTGAGTACCTCCAGGACTGAGCAGAGACAAGCAAAGACAACCAGATCCTCAGCTGGGGCAAATCAATGTTAATCCACTATAGTCAGTAGCTTTACACACACGTAATGCAGGGAAAGGGCCAGGCCAAGGTTACTGACCTCTCAAGGAAGTTTTATATACTGCTTGTATAGCAAGGTAACAGATCTGGCTAGGACTGTAGCATGAAATACATATACAATGACTTATTTTATTATAAGAGCCTTTATTCTCTGCTACTAGAGTAGTAGGAACACTTAACCTGGTAGAGCACTGGTTTGAAAGGTTTGCTAAGTAACAGAGCTGTTCAAGCAATAGGCATCTTTAGAAGACATCCAGAAAACTTGCTATGCCTAAAAATTTAATCTCTAGAAGTGCAGTGCCTATTGACTTTGGAAAACAGGAATGATGTGAGCAGATGTACTAGTAGAGCCTGTGCCGCATGCTGCAACACATGCAACCGAGGAAGTGAGTCTGTAGATGAAGACAGTGAGACACTCGGGAGATGAAAACCTTCTTGAAAGGGTTGATGAGAGGAAGGGGGAGCAGGATTCCTAAGGGAGCTCCCACGTCTGTCCTGCGCCTAGCTTCCCCCAAGTCAGAGTGCATAAGACAACCATGACTGTAACCACTGCAGGGGCTGGCTTTGCCAGAAGGCACATGAAAACTCAGAGCGGAGGGCTGAACATGTTGGCTGCTTTTCCTCTGCAATCCAGAGTATTTCCTGTAACAGCTTTACCACCAGTGTACTGTTTCAGGCGGAACTGGTAAGTGGGTCATTACCTGGCCGTCTGCAGTCCCTGCTGTGGTCTGATACCTCCCTCTCCCTCCACCACATCTGGGTGCAATCCACCAAGAAGCTCGGATGTTACTGGTGGTGGCAGGGTACAACCACCTCCCAGTCCTTACAATGACAGCAAGTGGCTCATTTTGAGAGGAAGACAGACCAAAAAGTGTACTTTGCCTGTTTTGGTGCCTGGCCTACTGCACCTCTAGGAGCGTTACTACAGCTGCAGCGGCTCCATGCTCTCTGTCTCTGAGCAGAGTCAGGCTCTGTAGTCAAACTTCACACCTCTATCAGATATTCCACCCCAAAACACCATATGGGCCCTTTCCCACTACACAGAACAGCCAGGAGAAGATGAAGCAGACTACAGCATCCAGCTGCGGTGCTCGTCCACCAGCTGTGCTGCCAGGTTTCTCACCCCAGGGACGGTAATGTTTTCAGCAGCTGTAGGAGCAGCTCCACACATCGTGCTGTCACACCACCCCATTCCCAGCTCCCAGACAGCCGCCACGCGAGCATCCCAACGGTACACAGGGCCTTCGTGGCTGCTCTAGAGACATTTCAGGGCAGGTGAATGAGGGCAGAGAAGCAAACCCTATGTGTCTAGAGGAATGTCCACTGCTGTACATGCCCATGAGCAGGTGGCCAACTGAGGAGCTCTGTTGGGACCATGATTAGCTGCCAGAGGACTGCCACAGCCCGTTTCCAAGGCAGTGGTGGCCTCTGCAAAGTGACTTTCTGCTTTTCCCTCTAGATAACTATTGTGCTTCACCACAGCATTTTCCAGCTGAGGGGCTCTAAAACACATTACAGTCTTTATTCATCCAAGCCCTTCCTTTCTCTTACTCTGTACATCTCTACTCCAGCTTCAAAGTGACTGCTTGGAAAATGAAGAAACTGAGGCTCAGAATGAAGATTTAAGCAACATGCCCACAGCAATGCAGAAAAGCAGTGGCAGAGCTAGTCTTGGAAGCTAGGTCTTCCTTCTGGGAGAGGTCTAAGCTAGGTGTCCTCTCTCCTCAAATCATAAGGTATATTCCCGGGGAGTCATTACTGCGACATTTTCATTGCAAAAACTAGACAGACATGGTTCTTGCCCCAGGAGCTTATCCAAAAGCACAGACCAACATCTGTCAGCAGACAGAATCACAGCAGATCAAATCCCATGGAATATTAGCAGGAATTCCTGATACCTAAACATTAGGCATCACCTACCTGCCCAAAGAGACAGGTCCCTTTGCTACTATTGGGGCTACAAGAAGCTTTTCCACAACATAGATGACTCAGCCCACCTAATAAGGAGCAGCACTGACTGCTCACGCTGCCCAGTTAACACTACAGGAACTGCCCTATGCCTCCTGACACCCTGAGACTCTGGCAGTCCATTCCGTTTTCTGGCTAATACAACCCTGTTTCGATCCATCCAGCTTTGTTCTTCCATATTGCTTCATGTTTAGTAAGAACACGTGCATCCATCCGTTTACATTTTAGTTTGCACTACTTCACTTTGCACAGGGTGAAAATTCAGGGCCCAGAAGAGAGAGAAAGAAAAGTGCAGTGTGTTTGCTAGCACAGGCATACGGTAAAGCATTAACATTCCCTTGTAAATGCTAGGGAGAATCTTTAACTCTCCTGCCACCACTTGAACCCTTTGAATTCCTCAAGATCCATAATTAGCCTAATTAATCAGAGGAAAAAGCATAAAATAATGTTGGGTGGCCACAGTCCAGCATTTTATTTGCGGACGTGTGTCCTTTCAGAGAGACGAGGCAGGGGTTTATGTCAACTCAAAGCTAAGAAACTTGGGTGTAAATATTTATCTGAGCCGTTTTATACAAGTTCAGCTTCCCGTGTTGTTTCACTAATTGCTTCCCTCTCCCTTACTGCTAAAATGCATCTCCAACCAAACTCAAACATTTCTTAAAATATGCAGAGCCTGATGGTACTAAATCAGTTTGCAAGGACACGCTCTGAAACATTTCCTTTTCCTTCCAAGAAATGGAGCCCTACTGGTTTATTTTAAAATGTCCCATATAAGGGGGACTGGAAGAAACAATTCTCGGCTGCCAAAGGCCGAGTGGGTTTTCCAGTCGGAGGTGGCTGGGGATTAGTTTGACTCACACTAATCGGTTCCTTGCCACTTTTTTTCCCCTGCTCCCATGGATTACTTATGCCTGTCTACCTTCCTCAGGAGTTTGGAACAACACTGACAGCAGATGGCAATGAGAAAGGATGTCCTGCAAAGCACGGAGGGGACTGCTGTCTCATGGAGCACCAGAGGTCTTCCTGACTGAAGTGAGCCTTTCTGAACAGCTGATGTAAGGGTCCATGTTCTTAAATGACACTGTGCTGGACCCCAAACCAGGACGCTTGGAATTTGTCAAGGCTTGGGTCTGTGTTTCTGGCTACTGAAAAGAGACCTTCCCGCACAGCACTGTCCTCTACCAGGAGCATCCATTCCTGGGGACGAGCGCAAGGGTTTGGTCCCTGATACAGCACCGCCCACGGTCCTAAACCAAAGTGAAACTCTCAACTGTCACTCAAACTGCAGGACAGGTACCTAAAAAGGGGCCCAAAATCTTTAAGCAGGGAGACAAGGCCACAGCTCCCATTCATCAGCTGTGCCTCTGTGAACAGTTGGGTGCCCAAGTGGAGCTCTGTGCTTCCTCACTGTGGCATCCAGTATTGCACAGAGAGGAAAACTGATGAATACAAGGATGAAAAAATTGCTGCTGTTTTCAAGCCTCAGCCCACTCATGCAGTGTTGGTGGAGAGAACCTGTAAAAACTACGGGCAACTGCTGCTGAAAATGTCCATGGGTGGTTTTTTTCTCTGCAAATCTGAAGGTTCTGCAGGAGGATGTATCTCTATCTAGGCCGGGACAACAACAGCAAAAACCCTGCAAGAAAAATGCTTCCTGCCGGTGAGGATGATTATTAGCCATCACCCCCAACATGATCAGGCTCCAAAGTTCTGAAGAGTGCACCTGGACAAAGTCTTTTTTTCATCAATATCAGTTTGAAAAACTTTGAGTAACACAAATGCAAGTCTCTTCTCTGTAGCCAGAACAGCACAGCAAATTGCTAATTATTGACCTCTTCAGTTTCCATCAAATAGTGGTGTTGATTTAGAAATACTTCTCTACTTTGTGCTTCTGGCCTGGTGAGGAACTAGCAGCCACCCGAGGAAGCACTTCCCCCTTCTAGTACTAGCATAGGAGGTCAAAAGTGGTGGGAAAAGTAAAACCTCATTTTGTAAAATCTCATCACCTTTTCTTGGAGGTCTTGATGGTTTGGTTGCAATTCTGATGTCCAGGGCTGAGTAAATTTGAAATATTTGCCAACAATGGATTAGATCGAACAGCTGCCGTCTGTTGGGATTCTCCTGCAATGCTTATTCCCATGGTGAAAACCCACTGCAACAGATTCCCCCTACACATTTTCATAGAATTTTTTAATGGGACTCTTTCCTCACCCCTTTCCTTCCTTTGAACCAATACTGAAAGCTACCCTGGGAACATCTCACGAGGAATTCTTGCCTCTACACAGCTCAAAAGAAAACCTCTACATAGCTCTACATATATATACGGTCTTAGCATCAAGCTGCGGCACGCTCCAGTTATGAGCATAGCATCAAACAATTATGGGGTGACTAATAAGAACTCAAATCAGTGAGGGCACACTTTTATAAAGGCCTTTAAACTGTTTACCAGAGGCTGGTACTTGGAGGTAGAAGTTTCTGTTGTAAAGTTGGAATTATATATAACACTGGAAAGGAACTTGCTGGATTTCACAGTACAAAAATTCATCACTGAGGCCAAAGTAAATTAAGAATCATGCTCTTTCTTTAAAAATGCAAATAAATAATTAACTGAATTATTTGGCAAAATGAAAAACTTGCAAATCAGCCAAACCTGAGGAACAGAAAAATGTAACACATCGTGTCTTTAAAATGACCCCCTTCTCTTCCCCTCTCTTTGTTCAAAACCCTTTCTCCTGCCATATTAAAAGTTAAAAACTCAAAGACAGCTGGGTCTGCCCAGCTACAGATTACTTCAGCCTCTTGAGCCTGAGTATACTGGTCCATCCCCTGCTAGGGCCCAGATGAACTACCAGTGCGTGAGATGCACAGTACCTGTGCTCGGTGTGTGACATAGGAAGATACAAATTGTGCAGGGAAGAGAAAGTGCAAACTACAAACAGTTTAAAGGCAGTAACGCTTCGGGTCCATTGAGCAGACAGTGCATCTCCACTTGAATGCTGCAGTACGAGTCCCCACCTCTCCCCGGACACATACCCAGTGCAAGGTGCCAAGTTCACGGTGGCCCACCGACACACCCTGGCAGAGACTGACCTCACCACCTCTATACCCGCCTTGGCTTTCTCTTAGGACAGAAGCAGGCTTGTTTCCAAGCCAGTTTCCCCCAGCCCTAATGCAAACATATGCCTGAATTGTGCTCCCCAGAAAAGGTCCCAAGTTCCCACCTTACAAACAACCTTGTCGCAGGTAGGGGGTCAGTGCGTGACCCCATCCTCTGCACCAGGTAACAGCCAGCAGCCTTCAGTGCCTGTGCGTTTAAATACCTAGTGCATGTTGCAAGTCTGGTGTTCCTCATCTATTTACAGTGTTTAAATCATTTTATTTGCAGCTTGGCCACGGAGAAGATCTTGAAAAGAGGCAGCTCTCTGCATCTGGATTTCATTAGAGCTGAACATTAATCCCTTTATGCCTTATAAGCGTCCCGTTAGCATTCTACAGACTTGGCGTTGTTAAGTGGCATTCTCAGAGCTGGCTGGCTGAAAAATGGCTTAATCAACGGCACCTCTCCTAGCACACACACCATGAAAGGCATTTTCCTCTTTCTGTTGTTTGCTCATCTGCCCGCCAGCATCAGGACTGGTAATGCACTTATTAGTCACATTCACCGTCCAGAACCTCCTCAAAACTCGTCATAGGTTTGTGCTGAATTGTAGGATTTAATTCCACAGAATTTTGCCGTTGATAGAAGTGAGAAATAGACATCTCAGCCTCAAATGAGGATCCAAACATCATGAATTTCAGTGGAGCTGCAAGTCTAAAGTTACACAAGCTGGGTAAATAAAAGTAGACTTTGACTTAAACAATTGCACTTTTTTTGCCTGGTTTTGGAGTTGCAGGAAGATACTAAGGGTTGAACAGTGACAGAGGGATAAGAGACAAGAGACATCGCTGAGCAGCTGGGCAAAGCTCAAGAATGGAAAGGCAGGCAGGAGCGGCCTTATGTGAGCTGAGCCCATGTAAAAGAGAAGGTGCAAAGGAGGGGTCTGAAAACACGGCCTGAAGAGATGCCAGTGGGCTGAGAACGGGAAGGAGAGATGCTAATCACAGAGGACGAAGAGCTCAGAGATCAAGTAACCTGGAGGCCTGAGGATAGTTTGCCAAGTGAGGCTAACAAAGAAATATGCATATTCTTACAGTAAAAAGCTCTTGTTATAAACTGATGCAAGTCAAGTTCTGGGGCCTTAAAGAACATGTCCCAGTTCATCAATGAATGGCACAAGAGGTGGAAAAAGATAAGCAGTGGAATCCAACTATTCCACAAAGTTCCTTACACAAGGTTGTTATAATTATTCCATAGGAGCAACTGGTGCAAGCTGCTGCAGAAACTCATAGATTAGCCAAGGAGAAACAAGGCAGAAAATGTCTTGTTCCACTGAAGTCAATGATAAAATACCAGAGTTTTTTTGCAGAGGCTAGAATTTATAAGAGTGGGTACAGCATCTCCAATGAATCAGAGAAAGGCAAGATAGCATAACAGCTGAGGCTGAATAGTAGCCCCTTCATTTGCTCTCCCTACACAAGCACACACGTCCATACACATGCACACACACGTGCACAAAGCACTCTGGCTGATAAATTTCCCAATAAATGCATCAGGCAACTTCAAAACCAACCCAAAACAAGCCTTTCAATAGGAATTATGAAAAATAGGTTTAAATCACAAAAACATCCTGTTTTGCTTTAGTTTCTCTCTCACATGCTACAAGCTGGGCTCCACCCTACCTGTTTTCAGAGGGGCTAACTGTGAGCGCCAGGTTTTGGAAATTTTTTATGCCCTTATCTGTCCTGCCATTCGCTCTCAGGGGAACACGAGGAGAGCAGCACCGTGGAGACAAGAAAAGAGGGGTTGGTCCCCTGCGCCCATGTGCACCAATCCCGATGCCAGTCCTTTTTCCCACAGCTCTATGATCTCTCAGAAGACAATGCTGAGGAGTAGAAGGTGAAAAGAAGTAGCTTTTACTATTTGGTGGGTTTTTGCATTGTTGGAGTTTTTGGGGGGGAAGCGACACTGCCACAGTCCTAACCTCCGGCTGAACTGGAGAAAGTGCTGTTAGGCAGACTTGCTATTTGCTCTACTAGACGTTACTGATGACACTTTCACAGATAAGTCAAAGAGAATATCTTGAGGAGATGCCAGGTCCCTAACCAGAAGCACATGGAGAGGTGGGGAGCTGGCAAGGCAGATATCCTGTCTTAGCTGAGACACCAGCCATGCAGATCAGATGTGTGTGTCCTTTAGGGGATACGGGCTGTCTCCCGACGACGTGCTGCCAGTGCTCCAGAGGCTGCTGGGGGTGCTCGTGTGAGATGGGAGCAGTCCGACGTCGGTGTGACCCTACAGAGCTGTAAGTGGGACACAGGCGAGCTACAGTGTGAGTGGCTGAGTGCCACTGCAGGCATTTTCAGAGAGGTGGGTATTTGGATCTGCTGGGGTGCTACTTGCTGTGATGGTGGCACTGGCCAGGGTGGAGGAGCAATATGTGGATAAAGGTGAACAGAGTAAATACAGGAGCCTGGGGGTGTTTGAGAGGGTGCTGGCCTGACAGAGGGTGGCACAGCAGATGGGTGGTGAACCTGCAGCAGTCAGGAAGGTGGAGTACAGCGTGCTGGTATAATGCTGTCCGCGAGGGACGAGGACAGGATCCGCAAGAAGGATCTCTGCATCAGAGCTGCAAATGAGAATCTTCCATATCGCAAGCTGGAGGGGATCTGGGATCCCTCATGGCTAGTCATGAAGAATGAACATCCACTGTATCTTCTGGATAATTAAGAGAAACTTATATCAAGGGAACATTCCTCAATATCTCCCATACCTATGAAGTAAAACCAGTCTGCTTGCACAGATGTTCGAGTCACGCCCCCTGTTTACAATCCAAAGGAGTTCTAGCCCCTGGAGCTACCTCCTCTGCAAAGACAAGGCTGCACACTTCCCATTTCTGGGGCCAGCCTAGCTGAATTATAATGAACAAAGGAGAAGCACCAGGAAGCATAAATGGTCCCTTCTGTGAATGCCAAGCCCACCTTGACCAAAGCCACATTAAGCGATCTGCATGTGGGTTCAGCCAAAATCTAAAGTGCAGCAGCACTTAAAGACAGGTCAAGAGAAAGGAACTGTGTCCAGTTCTGCTGATGCAAAGACCTTCACTGAGCACCACCGAGTTGGAAGGGGAGGCAGAGACTATTATTATGTATCCGTGGCTAGAGAAGCCTATCCAAAATCAGGTTACGCACCCATCCAAACTGCACAGGGATTCCCTGAAGCAGCTGACTCTCAGAAAATTTAAATCTTTTAAACCCAATAAACTTTAATATTTATTTTCCTCTTGAAAGGAATCTATGTTAATTTTTAAAACATCACTAGAGGGCGTTAAATAGGCTTCCCAATCAAGCTAAATGCCTGTACAGGCAGCAAGATCTTGGAGAAAACTGTTTAGTTGCAAACCTTGGGGGGAAGGAAGGTTTAAAAGGTCTGTGCATATCAAAATGGCCTCCTGACCACTTTCTCTCTGGCTCATGAACTAAATGCTTGACTTCTCTTTAGGTATGTTCTGGAGAGCACCAGCCCAAGGGCCCAGAAAATATACCCAGGAACTTCCCTGCAGCCAGGCATGAGCTGTGCCAGGTCTCAGCAAGTCGTTGGGCAGCCATCCCGTGACCAAGAACACTGTTATTTATAGATATCCCACCAAGTACCAGTGGCTTAATTAGCACGCTGGGCAGCCTGATGACCAGGTCCTCGAAGAAATCACTGGGATGGCTGAGGTGCAGTTCCTGGCGGTGCTCTACGCACCCCAGGGAACACGATCCAGGTAGGAGCTCCGTGCTCCCACATACACGGCCCTACTGCTCTGGCTGTGCAAGCTGGCCCCTGGCTGAGATGCTGAGGCAAAGAACACATGCCGAAGGCCCTCATTTTCCATCTCTGTGGATAATGTAGAGCTGGCACACCACAGCAACACTTTGTCTGGGTTACACAAAGGCATCAGCAGACAGAGGTCTGGTTAGGAAAAAGAACATTAAGGGATGTTCTAAATGTAGAAGATGATGGGAAGGTAAAGGGAAAACCAGACATCTCTGTCACAGATAGGGGTGGAGGTAAAAACTGCAGCGTCTCTAAAGAACGGGCAGCAATAGCTACAATAATACATCGCTCTGGATCATAAGGATCTCTTTGGTTGTGTGCACCCTCCGGCTCCTGGCAAGCACTGTAAATATTACAACTAGTTGCATATTTTTTTTTGTTTTAACAGAACTTGCTATTTATTCCAGTGGAAACTCCCTGCAGAGAAAACAGTTCCACTCAGCTACTGTTTGTTTTGGATGATTTGTTTGAGAATGGCAAACTGGCGTTTTGAATAATGTTCAGAGTTTTCCCTCTTATTTTCCATTATTTCAGTCTAACCCCATGCTAATACGATATTCTATTGTTGTTCTGTTGCATTTAAGAAATCACCAAGGGCAGCTGCGATTCGGTCCAGGCTGAGCATCTCTCGCCCGCCAGCGCGCTCCCTCCCCGCTCTATCACAGGCTCCGCTGGCTCCAGGAGACGGCAGCTTCTCGGGGGGGTCTGAGAACAGGGGGCCGTAACAAAAGCACCGCTTTGCCAGTCATGACGTCCTGGCATGAACGCAAGGTGACACGGCCTCCTGGAATAACAC
>JMFS01101684.1:0-40043 GCA_000699545.1 Podiceps cristatus | reverse complement strand
ATATATATATATATATTTATAATGCAAACAACTTTTAATTATCCACATTTGGTCTCCATATTTAGCATTTTGTTCTTAATAATAATGATGCACAATTATCCCCTCAACAAAACTGTTATCATCTTCTCTAGACAATTAGATTGATAACCCAGTTACTAAACATTCACCTAACTATTTCATGGCAGCTGATTCATGGTAACTATCTGCATGTACAAGTTTAGCCCTTGATAAATTCCAGATAATACTGCATTCAGATTTGTAGCTGGTCATCAGTCTGAGCCCTAAAATTCAAAACTCATTTTGTAAGATACCATCATTGCAGTATCTTTTAAGACCTGCAATAGTACTATATGGCCAAGAGAGACCATAATGATTTTGTAACTGTCTCGCACAGTAGAAATTCTTTGAATTAATTCTTCTGTGTATCTAATGGTAATTGTATGTAACCTTCGTAATGACATGCAGCCTTTACTTTTAACTCATGCAGTGGTAGAAAATCCATCACAGCAATGTCAAACTTTTAAAAATATTTGTCGCCTTGGTTAGGTGTCATTTAATAATATGTCCCATATTGAATTTAGAAGAGACGGGGAGACAGAGTAAGAAACAAAGCTGATTTTTTTGAGGCTAGTGAGAACTTAGATTCATCTACTGCAAGCTGCAGAGAACAGGATTACTTCTGGATAAGCAGGCGATAGTTCTTCAGTGAGATGGTCTTTGAAAATGCATGTGTTTTATACATCTGGTTGTCAGCTGAGATTCAATATATTTCCCTTTTTTTGTGTAGATGTTTAAAAAAATACAATACAAACTGCTGACTTTTTCACTCTCTTTTTCTTTTTTTCGAGATTGATTGTTTGCTATAAACAGTATAAATTTAGGCAGAAAGCTCAGTAAGACATAAATGAAATGAAGGCATTATATGCATTTATTACATGATGAATAGTTGTCTGTCATGGGAGAAAGAAGAGAGATACAAGTAAAATTGGCACTAATTGCTGTATTTTTTTACATTCTCAGTAAAAAGACTAGAGATTTGTATGAACTACTACTGTCCTCACGGAGGTCCTGTTTCTAGAAAGTATATGACAGTAGAAAATACTGAATACATGTTTTTCCAAATCACAGCTTAATCACACTACCTTTTGAGTCACAAGTACTCACTTCTAGAAGAGACAGAGGAATTTTGGTGGGCTCAGCTTTAGGAAGTGCTTTCAAAATACAAAAAGTAAAATTCCTTAGTTTTCTTCTGGCAAAATAGTTCTGAGAAACATCTAACAACTGGAATTCGTCACCCATGTTTCTTCTTCTCACTCAGCAGCGTTTTCTTTCCCATAAGGCCATTTTGCGGAAGATCTATAGGAATTCCTGTACTCAAACACCAGTTTGAGGGACCTCATTCTGAAAGGAGACAGTTGGGGGAAAAAAAAAAAAAAAAAAAAAAAAGCCTAGTCCTTGCAGGCTCTGTTAGCATAATATTCAGTCCACTTCCAAAATATGCAGGTTCTTTTAATTCACAGTCAGGCTTTGTCTAGATTTTTTTTTTTTTTCCCCCCAGACAATAGGTTATAAGGCACAAAACAGAATGTAGCCACATGTCATCTTCTGTAAAACAAATACTGTAACACTTGTCCCCCATCCTGATTATCAGATAGCATCATTGGAAGGAGTGGGCACTATTCCTACTGTTCCCATCCAGCTTTTGAAGAGAGATAATTAAGAAAATTATTTTCCTTCAGCAGAGGGAAAATATAAAAAAAGAGGAGATACTAGATACATTTTACACTGTTAATATGAAACCAATAAAACTACCAACTGAGAATAATCTTGTAACTCTCATTCACATTCAGGCCAGGAATTCAGGAGATGTGTTTTCATGAAAAGCATGGGAGGACTGAACACATGGCAATTATTTAAAATCATTGTTTAGGGTCAGGCAGTAATTCTTTATGCTGAAAACCACTTGGGATCTGTGAGTTAGATAGGCAGCAGCAGGTCGTCTGCATTTGCAGAGAATACCCTCTAAAACAACCAACTCTGTAATTATGTGTGAGGCTCAGCCTGGAGGCTAAAAGCAGAAGTCAACAGACTGAAAGGGCTCTGTGCAAGGTGAGGTTGCCCGGGTAGCCCCCAGAGAGACAGGAGGGATTTGGGGGATGATAGCACATATAGGAAGCCAAGGAACTTCATGTGGAAGATGTTGAGAATCCATATGGTTAAATTTCAAGTAGTATTACTGATGCACTTCCCTTCCAATAATTTACCAAAACCCACAAGGATTAAGCTTTTCTATAATTGCCTGCTTTCCATTATTATAAGAATCTGAAACAGTGGATGAATATCACTGGTTTATAAATTTATAAAAAGGTTCTTTTGCTTGAAGAGATCTCTGAAGAAGAGGTTCCAAAGCCACAGTAGTAATAATGTTGGTACATTACTGTTACTGTGTTTGTCAGTGTTTTTGTGTCATTAATCAGAGTTTAAAAATCCCAAATTATATATTTTTCTACTCTTCTGCAATCTAGCTATTTTATGGTTCCTCTATTTTCCTGATCTTTTTCATCCTACACCACTTCCACTTTCACATGCAGAAAAATAGATATTGCATAGAAACCAGACTAATACATTTGGCCAAACAAGAAAAGCATTTTCCTAATGCCATTAACTTTTATTAGTAACAAACTCAACAAATATGCACCTTAATAATCTGTTTTTCCTTCTCTGATCATAATAACATCAGTAACAATGAGCTTCATAATCGAGAAAGGCAACAGAGCATGAGATCACCTTTTTTTCTGTTCTGGTTATTCAATTTGTCTTTCCCTTTTATTTACTCTCTGCTATTTCTGTCATCCAAGACTACCCTTCCATTAGTAATTCTAGGAAAACAATACATATGCAAGTCATTTATGTCCTGGGTTAATGATAACCAACTCCTCAGTACTGAATATCTGTAGTCTTACCTATGTATGAGGCAAGATATTATCCAGAGGAAGGAAAATGATGTGCAAGAGAATGATTCTGAAGGAAAGTCGGGAGGCTGAAATGTTCTAGAGGGGGAGAAAATTAAAGGAAATAAACAGGGATGCAAGACCATAAGAATAGAAAGGAAAGTCCAGGGAAAAGCACTACACAAAGAAGCAAAAAGGGAGGTATTTTCTTACAATGGAAAATGGAGGGAAGAAGGAAGGAATGACAATATTTGCTGCATACGTAATGTCATTGTGGAACAACACTGTTTACTTCAAACTTATGGGGTTTCACCCAGACAGTAGTCACTGATCCAGGAGTTATAGAAAACAGCGTTTGGAGAGGTCTGTGTTAGCATAGTATTCCTATTTCCTACTTCTGAGCTATCAACATAACATCTTGGCCCACTAGTCTCTATGGGCTTCTGCGAATATGCATAGCTTACTGTGGCAGGCCAACAGGCACTTAAAACAATTTTATAAGACCTAGTTCCCTACTCACACCACCTCTGAAAATGGAGACAGTTTTTCATCCTTCGGATGACTGCTGTCATACGAAAAACTTCCTTTATTTTCACAGGTTTCTAGATCATTACAAAGAAGTTTTAATTCAACATATTCCACCTGATAAATATATTGAAAGATATAATAATTTTGAAGTTTAATATGTTGAATTTCAAATTTCCTATAATTCTGTACAGTTCAGTCAATCTGTATTTGCCCATTGCTCTTCTGCCTGTGTTGCTCTTACTGCTTTTGTATGATAGTAACAATTGAAACTCTTAATATTAAGTTCTTAGCATGCTAGGGCTTGAACAGATATTCAGAGAGGAACTTAAGGCTGATCCCTCTGATTCCACCTTTGAAATCACCTTAACCTTATTTACTAGCACATGAAATCTGTGATTGGTCCATCTACCATACATGCTACATGCACTTGTGCTAGGAGAGAAAGGTGGGACAGCAAAGAGAATTGTATGCTTAACAGATCATATCACAGAAAGACAGCCGATACTGCTAACACTAGCTTTGACTTGGAAGTCCACCTCACACCATTCTGCAGTAATATTAATTTGCAGCTCCCCCCCAAAAAAAGATTTCTTCTTTGGAGACTGACCAGCCCTGATCACAATAGCAATCTGCCACTGGCCTTGCTTCAAAAGTTACTGCACCACATCAGCCTCTACATACACTGGCTTTCTAAAAGGGCTGGGTGCTTTAAACTTTGACATTCTCACAAGAAGGCCCATCAAGAGCACTGCCACAGATCCTAGTTTAGGTTTTTTCTCTTCTATCTTTCTGTTATTTTAAAGCAAAGTGAACACATCAAAGAACAAGGCACACGTACAAGAATGCTAACCATGCTGGCCAATTGGCTAGGCTGGGCAAGGATGAAGAAAATTAGGGAAGCAGAAGAAAGAAGATAGTATTACCTAGCATGTTTGTTTCTGTGTTTGTTTTTCTTTGCAATGTAAAATTATGCAATGTATAAAAAGGGACATGTTTTGCTTTCTATTCATATGTTTCCACAACAGTATCTAAGCATCCTGAGGTACTCACACCTGAGGGACAGGATGCCATCCAAAGGGACCTAAACAGGCTCAAGAGGGGGACCCGGGTGAAATTCATGAGGTTCAACAAGGGCAAATGCAACATCCTGCACCTGGGTCAGAGCAACCCCCAGTATCAATACAGGCTGGGGGATGAAGGGATTGAGAGCAGCTCTGATGAGAAGGACTTGGGGGTACTGGTGGATGAGACGCTGGACATGAGCCGGCAATGTGCACTCGCAGCCCAGAAGGCCAACCGTCTCCTGGGCTGCATCCCCAGCAGCGTGGGCAGCAGGTCAAGGGAGGGGATTCTGCCCCTCTGCCCCGCTCTGGTGAGACCCCACCTGCAGTGCTGCGTCTGCTCTGGGGCCTCAGCACAGTGGAGACACGGAGCTGTTGGAGCGGGGCCAGAGGAGGGACACAGAGATGGTCAGAGGGCTGGAGCCCCTCTGCTGTGAGGACAGGCTGGGAGAGTTGGGGCTGTTCAGCCTGGAGAAGAGAAGGCTGCGGGGAGACCTGATTGCGGCCTTTCAGTACTGAAAGGGGGCCTATAGGAAAGAGGGGGAGAATCTTTTCAGTAGGGACAATGGTGACAGGACAAGGGGTAATGGTTTTAAACTGAAAGAGGGGAGATATAGACTAGACATAAGGAAGAAAATCTTTACAATACCGATGGTGAAGCACTGGAACAGGTTGCCCAGAGAGGTGGTAGAAACCCCATTGGATACATTGGATACATGGATACATTCAAGACCAGGTTGGACAGGGCTCTGAGCAGCCTGATGTTGTTGCAGATGGCCCTGCTCATGGCAGGGGGTTGGACTAGATAATCTTTAGAGGTCCCTTCCAGCCTGGATTATTCTATGATTCTACCCTTTCTAAATTTAAATAGGACGATTCTTTCTCTTCCCTGTTCCAGGTTTTGTGTTGAGGGGGAATGTACAGCCCTAAGGATGAAGATTACTACTGTAAATAGTGATAGGAAGAGGGAAGGGTTTTTTCCTTATTTAAAACTTTGATAATTTATCTGAAGTGTTGTGTCCCACAGAGAGCTGCTTCACTAGAACTGAGATCTAGTCCTCCAAAACTGGAGATGGAAGCTGGAAGATGTCCTCCAAAGAGGCTGTAGATTCTCCATCTGCTGAGGTTTCCAAGTCTCAGCTAAGTAAAGCCATGGCTGACCTAGTCTAGCCCTGGATACCCCTTGGACAGGAGGCTGGACCAGATACCTTCTAGAGGTGCCTCCCAGCTGTATGAATAGTCAGGGGACCCACATTTGCTTTTGGACGCTTGTCATGCAGTGAAACTTTCAACCTCTGACTCCCCTCTGCAAAATCAGGAGAATGGCTTGTCCCAGGGAGTGGAGTTTGTTCAGAGAGTAGGCAGTACAGAAAGAGACACATCAGAAAGAAACGCTGACACAGAGCAGATTGGAGCTCCTACTTCTCTCTCATATCTGCTAAAGGTTTTTTGAAAGATATTAAGCTTCAGGCTAGGAGAAATTGTCTTTAGAGTTGTTCTGTCAATGGCTTTGTGTATGATAGTAAGCAACATATTACATCTTGCCTTATTGGATCATTCAGCTGTGCATTAGCATGGTGCCATTTACTCCTCAATTGAAATAAAACAAAATCAGGATATGTCCTGATACTAGGCAAGTTTTCAACTAGTAAAATGAATCATATCATAGTTTATTTTTTACAAATTTAGCTTAATCTGAGAACTGACCTCATTTATAGATGACTTTTCAACTATATTGGCATAACATCTTTACATACTTTAATTTGAAAAGAAGCAGGACTACATCTAGGGTATTTAGGGTCATATTCAATAGGCCGAAACTGATGCTGATTTCAAGAAAGAGGGTCTTGATTGTCATTGTTTTGGTTTTAGTGTAGGACTTTTTGCCTTAGTTCCAACTATGAACTGCAGTTCAAAAGCAATCAGCAGTTATCCATTGAGTTTGGGGATTTTTTTATCTCAGGGTCAGGCTGGGTTCTTATAATTCCTACCATTCTGCATGCCAAAGTGCAGCTTTGCAACATCAGCCATACACACTTCCATGGGGGTGTATGCACAGGTTGTAACAATTTTGCTGATGATGTATGCAAAAATAAATAGGAATTAGGCCACATTTTGTCTTGCCGCTGGTATGCTGAGTTTTATTGCTAACAGTTTAATTACTGTGCTTCAATTACTTTTATTTGTAAAGTCTTCAGTTTTGGTTCTGAATTCATGTAAAGACCAGTTTTGTTTAATAAAAATAACTTCTTCACAACCACATATTAGAGTAGTATTAAAAGCTGGAGGATGTGCCTTAAATGTGAAGTAGAAATACCAGAGTGGATCTGTCATGCATGACCAGAAACTGAGACTTTATATTGCTATGGCAGTGAGTCTGTAGCTAATGCTAAAACATTTCTTTAATTTAAAAAGTATAAACCCATTTCCAACAAATCTAGAGTTGCTACCTTTTTTTTTTTTTTCTTTTCAGTTGCCTCTAATGCTTTATATAGAAACAACCTTTCTGGACTCTCTCACACTTGGGTCCTGTAGCCCTTAATCTCAGGAGTAAGGATGGGAGACTAAATCAGTCATCGTCCCGTAGCTCCTTTTGTCAAAACATTTTAATAACCACTCAACCATCAGAAAGTACTTGTAAGTCCCAACAAATTAGGAATTTTATCACAAGCAACTATTTGCCAAAATGTACCTACTAGGTACGGCCTTGTTTATTCTTTTGCCATCTAAATCAAGGGAGAGAAACTACACGAGGTTTCCATTTTGACAACAAATAATCAAAATGAAAAATCACCAACTTTCAGACTGCATCTTTCCTATGAACTATTTGTTGGCTACCTGAAAATAGTGAACTTCTTCACAGAAATTAGGATCAGTACACAAAGGAGGAAAACTGAAGAATTTCTCAAGTAATGCAATTCATCCTGCAAATCTATGCTTTTTTGGTGTACAAGAGGATATGAGATAGAAACAGAAGGTATATCCTCTGAGACAGTGAAGTTAGTGAAGTAAAACTGCAGGTCATTAATGTGGCTTATATAGAATATTATGCCAAAGCATTCACATTTCTTTAGTAGAGATGGAGGATCCTGAGAGGTAGCAAATAAAGCTTTGTTTCCTGGCAAAACTAATCCTTTTATTCGTATACACACATACACACATATTGATCATCGTAACACTTTAAATCTGGAATCAAATACAATTTAGCTTCAAGCAGACCTGTCTAGTTGTCAGTAGTTAGGTGTATTTCATGTTCTGGTTGATGCCTTATAGGCTATAAAACTGTCTTGCTGTGTAGAGCATTCATAGAAAAATAACATTCTAGTCATGTAAGTGGTATAAGGGTGAGTAATGGTAATGTGGTTTTGCTGGGAGAAGACAAAAATTGCATGAGAGGAGTTCAACAAGGAGATAAGGAGGGGGAAGGAGGAGACAGTGTCGGGGTTTAGCCCCAGCCATCAACTCAGCACCATGTAGCCACTCACTCATCTCCCTCCCCCCCAGGGTGGGACAGGGGATAGAAATGGAAAAAAAAAAAAAAAGACGTACGTTGAGACAAAAACAGTTTAATAGGACAGCAAAGGAAGATGAAATAATCATAATAACAATAATATTGATAAAGTAATATACAGAAACAAGTGATGCACAATGTAACAATTGCTCACCACTCAGTGATTGATAGTCTGTCCCCGAGCAGCTATTCCTGCCCCCTGGACAACTCCAGTTTTATGTGCTGAGCATGACAATATATGGTATGGAATATCGCTTTGGCCAGTCTGGGTCAGCTGTCCTGGCTTCCTGGTTGTGCTCCCTCCCAGATCCTTGTGCACCTCCTCGCTGGCAGAGCATGGGAAGCTGAAAAGTCCTTGACCTAGTATAAGCACAACAACTACATAGCAATCACTAACGTCAGTGTGTTACTGACATTATTTTCCTCCTAAATCCAAAACAAAGCACTATTCCAGCTGCTAGGAAGAAAACTAACTCTATCCCAGCACTTCTAAAGAAATTTTTACCAGTGAGGCCCTCATCTGACAGCAACTGTGACCATATGATACAGGGACACATGCCACAGAAAATGGCAATAATGAAACCATAAAACTCCCTGAGCCTTCTTTTGTGCAGTCATTTTCTTAATATCTAAAATGTTATGAAATTAATCTGTATAGAAAAGATGGATATACAGATCATTGTCTAAGAACCATGATGATTACTATATCGTAGTTAAGAGTGATGAATGTCTTTATAAATGGAAATCTGAATGTATTGATATTTAATTTTTATATACATAGAATCATTTTTGCCAAGGTTGATAAGACTAAAGAAACATTTGTAAATGTTCTCCCCAAGCAGGATAAAAATTATTCTCAATTCTAGTGTTATAGCCATTGAATGTGGTATTATATGCACAAATATTAGTATTATGTTCCTAACAGACAATAAAAATAAGAGAATGAAACTTGCCCACCTCTGCAAGCAAGTTGTCAAAATGTGAATCTGTACAACTGTTTCCTTGGAGCTTAATACTGTGATATGAAGGAATCTCCAAAAGAGGTCCTGTAATATTCAGGAAGTACAAGGAAGAAGATGGGGAGAAGATCACATAAAATACATACTAAACACCCCAGATATATTCTGGGTTTTTTTAAAAAAATATTAACAGTCAAACTGTGGATCATTAAGTTAGTATCAGTTACACTACCAAAACATCTGACAGAGATTACAACATGTGATTTACAAAATATGACTACTGTATTTCAAGGAGCTTAGAGCTGGGAAAAAATGGTTAAACCTGAAGCCAAAAATGTAACCCGATCAAACTCTACATCAGATACGCTCATCAGAAAATCATGAATGAGGAAGAGAGGAAATGATTAATACTCATGTTGTTGGGTGTCCTGATGTCCCTGTCCACCAGGGAGTGGAGTCAGCCCTTACAGTGTGGAGGTAACCAGAAAGAAGGATACCAGACAGCACTGTCTTCCCTGCGTACCCAGGAAGGCAGGAGCACAACCGTACAAGGAAACTTGAGAAAAATCCCTCCCTAAGCAAAAAGACATTCAAAAAAAAAAAAAAAAAAAAAGAAAAGGAGGCACAGAACCTCAGTTCTTGCCCGTTGCAGATAGGAAAACATGTCTGAGCCGCCTCCGAGGCACGCCATGCCTAAAGCGAGTTGCAGAGTCCAAGAGGCCAACCTTGCAAGTCGGCTGAGAGGCTAGAGCAGGCAAAAGAAACCCATATGAGGGTTCCCTAAGGGGAAGAAGGTCTTTTGGTAAGTGTCAAACAACACTTCTTTGCAAATTAGAAAAGTTATGTAGAAAGTTTTCAGCTAGAGGATTCATACTCACGTGGTATCTGTGTGACAAGAAATCAGTGGCTCTACCATATGTCCAGAACTGTATAGGGAAACAGTAACACCAATACTATGACAAGCTACCAGGCTGTTTTCTGGTTTACTACATATTACACTCAGGTGAGTCATCTGGGACAAAAATCCTCCTTCCCCTATGAGAATGAATATAATGGAAAAAATCCAGCTGTACATTTAAGATAAATATTTGTATCTGATCCCTTGATTTCAACAGCTTTATTCTGGATTTACAGTGAAGTAGTTCAGAGTGGTGATATTTGAAAATCTTTCCATAAATCAAAAGGTCTTTCCACTGATGTTTTAGGAATTCCTTTGTTTTGTGACTTTTTATTCCCTTACAGAACATAAATCTTTTCTTCACTATGTATACAAAAAATGCATGGACACAGGCCCTTCCAGAGCACTGAAGTATTAGGAGACACAGATTTGTCAGAAACCAAGGGAAGTCAGCATAGTTAGCACTGGTCTAGAGGCTACACAACTGATTGTGTGATGCACAAGTACCCTTTCCACTCATCTCTGACCGGACTGGAATTGAATCTAGTCCTGTGCTCAATTATAGAAGAATCTCCTTTGTATCAGATGCACTTCCAATATCCGTTTACCATGGAAATTGTTGCACAATGGGTCAGGAATACAAGAATGCTTTCTTAGATTCATAGTATCTGGTATTTCCATTTATATTGTAATTTCACTTGCAAAGCATACTCTTGGAAAAACAAGCAGTATGTCCCGTCTTCACAAGCTATACCCAGGACACTGACAGTTACGGTCTCTTTCATATCTCCATTTTGCTGGTTTAAACTTTGAGTTGCTCAACCCAAAATAATTAAAATACATCAGTATACTTAGTGTAAATGAGAACAGAATTAAATTTAATTTAAACCTTCTGACAGTTTGAAAAGGGGAGAGGAAAGCACGTGTTACAATTTTTTAGAAATATTTTTTTCTTTACATAAACTCTGACATTGTCACATTGTAATGGATTAATCTTTTGTCAACTGTGCTTTTTTGCTTCATTCAGTGCTTCTAAGACTGCTTGTCTGAAGAGTACATAAAGTTTTCAGAGATCTGTTTTTGTAATCTCAAGTGGTTAGTCTTTCAGCTCCAGTGCTACCACTGTGATTTTAATTTATCAATCTGCTGTTCGGTGAAATGCTGTAGAAACATGTTAAAGCCTAAACCCATCACTTATTCCAACACCTGTCAATGACAGTCTTCTGTACTTGTCAAACCAAGTTAAATGACACTCCTACAATGTATACAATATTACTAATAAATTGGATAATCAATCACATGGGTATGGTTTGACAGTAGTACCTTGAATACACTGAATTTAAAACACATTTTTAAGGCGGCAGGACTCATTACTCTTGTACTAAGAAAAAATATACTGTATGGACATCAAGAATTTCTCAGTCACTCTATATAATTAAAGGGCACCTTGGGAAATGATTAGGCCACTGGTTAGGCCACTGGAAAGCTTTTTCATTACCTTACTATAAAATGTTTCCATGGGAAACATAAGTAATTGGAGATCACTTTCGACGACAGAAAAATAGTTCAACAACAGAAGGAGAAAGGTCAGGGAGACATTAAGTAGATTTACTTAGGTTTCTTTATTTGCAAAAGCTACTTCTTTGTTTCCAAAAAGCATCAGGTTAACATTGTTATGCATAGAATGTCACTACAGCCACAGTAAGTAGTTTTTATTAGTAATTCTAATACTTAGCACTTAGTTGTAAGGAAAATTGTTAGGGCTAAATTTTGCTTTGAAATCCCTGCATCGCTTGTGCCCGCCTGGCTGCGATAAACAGCTCCCAGACCAGCTGGTCCCCAGAGTCTGAACAGTGATCTTGGTATCTTTGCTATCCTGTGCTCCACAAGTTTTGCCTAATCCTCTACAGGAAAGAGTCTAACTGGCTGAATTACTTGATTGAGTAGATACAACTTTGAATATTTTCCCAAGTTTTGCCTAATTATCAAGTTGGGAAGTAAATTCAACAGTTTTTCCAACATACATTTCACTGGGAAAACAGTTCTCAGAAGAGATGATGAGGGTAAAGAGGGATGTATCTGAAGACAGAAAAAAATACAGTCTAATCATATTGAAAATAAATTCTGCCTAGTGCCTATAGAACGACACTTTAATGGAAAATGGAGTACTCTGTGTCAGCACTCTGTGTGCTTGGACAAAATGTACCTCTTCAGATTAGATTTACCAAAAACTTCTCAGCTTTGCAAAAAAAAAAAAAAAATCCATTTACAGTATTGCGTTCCTTGCTGTACATTTTAAAACTTGATTCTATACTTCTCCCCACCCCAGGGAAAAAAAAAAAAAAAAAAAAAAACACAAACAAAAAAACCCCAAAACAAACAACTATCTTATCTTGCACTCATTAATTGTATGAACAGAACCACTATGAAAATTTATCTCTAACTGAAATATACAAATAGTAGATTATGTTCAATCATTTGGCATTTTGGGATGAGTGTTTGGGGATTTTGGTGGTTATCTTTTTGTTTTTAACCATACCTATTTGCCCTCATAACTGCATTATGGAAATGGATGTAAACTATTTTTCTGCAATGACTTTTCCTCTTCCAGTTGCCTCTTTTTTGCCGTGAACCTCCAAGAATGTACATCTTTGTACCTAGGAAAGGAAGAAGAGATATTAGCTAAGGGTGTCTCACATGCAAGACAGAATTTTTGTGGCCATGAAAATAACGAAAGATATTTCTGTTCTGTTCGGCATTAATTATTCTAAAGTCAGAGTAACTGCACTGGAGTCAGTTACACTCACTAGTGTTTGGAGCTAAGCAAGTTAAAACAGGATGTGATCATTAGTTTATAAAAATCTTTTGTGAGCATAGAACACAGAACACAAGAAAGATTACATTGTAATAATATATTTTCATTATACAATATCATTAGATAAAGAAAGACATAATAACATCCGCAGGTTTATTTCAAAGATAAAGAGCACAATTTTGCATTTGCCTGATTGACACACATAAAACTGATGATTTGGTTAGGAAATTTGAGTATGTAAAGCATCATAACTCTGAAAATACAGTCTTTGAGGCATCCTTTATTCTTCAGGCACACACAACTTAAGGCAGATATATTGTTAAGTGAACTGAAACTAAAAGAGCTCGCACAAGACTGCCTTGGTGATAGTAGGTCAGGAAAAGGAACCCTGACTTGCTTAACAGAAACACACTTTATTGATGAGTTTTCTTTGCCTCAGTGTGAGCATTACAGCGCCTTTTACTGTTTTCTGTTTCAAGAGCAGCATCATGCGCACACATTAACTGTTGTTAATATTGCAGCGATGGCATATGTTTGTGGGTAAGTAATCTGCCTGTTTACAGTGCCATTAGGAAACTGCTGACTCCACCATTTCACAGGCTGGTTTAAACGTTTCTCTGCTTCCAACTTGCTGAGTATTAGGTATTCAACACCATGCGAGTGATTTCCTGCAGCCTCCATAACACAGGTTGCTAAGAAATAACTCTCAAGAGGTTAAGGGCCCTGCAGTCACCTTGATCTCAGTGCCAGTGATTATCTGTGCTAATTTTCTGCTTTGTGTTTTATACCGCAGCACTGACCAAAGCTTATGTCTGTCCCTTGGCATGCATAAGTGTGAATGATTATGGCTGTAAATGAGAGATGTACTGGTCATTTTCACAGCATAATCTCTTTAACACATTATTACAAATGAAACATCAACATTCAGCTTAAAAAAAAAAAAAAAAAAAAAAAAGGACTGAAAAATAAAAAAGCCAAGTGAGATCAGTTGGAAAAACAGAAGAGATACTTTTCTCCTAGGTCATCCATTTCGAGTTCTTTTTGTTGTCATTGGTTCATATCTTTTTCAGTACACATGCAGGACAACTGCTTTACAGCCAAGAGGACTAGGAACTGCCTTTATAAAACCCCAGACCTCTAAGAGTCTCACGTGATGTCTTGCATCCGTGACCTCTTAACTCAGCAGTCACAGTGAAGGACACTTACCCCCAGGCACTGCAGTCTGTTGCCTCTGTGTTCCCTGTTCTGCCATAGCTGCAGGTAGAATTTCAGAGGGGGTAAGACACAGATCATGGATATAAAGAAGGATGCACATCAAGGTTTCCCAAAGCTTTAAACCCACCCCCCTATACCTGTCTTATTCCATAAGGGTCAACACCTACAGATAAAGTCCTACAGTACTATTCCTCTTCTGTTATTTTAATAGATAGCACGGAAGGATAAATGCCTTTCCTCCACTACTAACACTTCAATTCCATCACCTTTCTTCAAGGAGAGTAAATAATGGGAAAGGGAAAAGGGAATTGAGCCCCTTGCTCTGTTGAGAGCTCATAGCGGCCCATCCACCTCTAGTAACTCTGGGTGCTACTCCTGCCTTGAGGGTCAAGTAGCTGTTACCACATCTTTGTCAGTGGTGCCAGGTAAGAATTCCCTGTATGCAGAGAACTGGCTGTTTCCCACTCCGTACGAATGGCACTTCCACACAGAATTGCCTTTTGCCAGTGCAAAGAGTTCCCAAATGGTCTGTGGGGAAAGCAGAGGTTCCCTCTCCACCTCCTGCTGGAGTCCCCAGCACCCACGTCATGGGACATGGGACTTAATTAACAGGGATGCTCTTGAATGCAGCTGCCTCTTACCACAGTAGCAATGGATGCTACTGAACTAAACCATGCAAGGGCCTTAACTTTAGGGTTAGATAGAGACAACATCTGTAGCAGAGCTGTTTAGATAGCCTCAGCTGTAAAAAAAATATATGAAAACCACTAGGGTTTCTCCGGGTGAAAATTAAAGGCATACTAACAGTATCAGATGCTTCTGAAGCAATTAAATATTTTTAAAAGGTAATATAAGCAACCCATAAAAATTTACAAGAATTCTTAGATTACACTGCCATGTGATAACCAGACTCCAAAATTTGCTTCTACTTTTTCCTTCTATGGTCCCACAGATAAGCGTTCGACCATGTGGGTTAAAACTGCCATTTGCAAAGCTGAAGGAACATGAAGAACTGAGTTCAGTTTCAAGACAGAAGTTACATGAACAGGGAACGGAGGAAAATAATTACATTCTTAGGGGCTGACTGATGTGTAAAACTGCTTTTCTCCAAAAAGTGTCCCAGATGTTACACTAAATTAATATATATATATATATAAACCACATTATTCAACAATATAAAAATATTCTACATGAAGAATGTTGTGCAACAGAGTCTCCTCAGTGATACAGTGAAAGAGTGAGAGCAAAAGGTAGGGAAGGAGAGAAACAATTGGTTGCCACACCAGAAACCCTTTCCTGCATTTTCCTTACCCAAAACCTCCACTGCCTGTGACTACCCTTATGAGAGGAACCTGTGAGCCTCTCCCAACCACTCAACCCTCTCTCAATCCTACTGACATTTTTCCCTACTGCACTCAGATCTCTGCTTGAGAGATCTCTCCCTCCTGTGCCCCATCAGTGCCACCAATCCCAGGGATGGCTTTGGGCCATCTCAGTCATGGCATTTGTACATGAAAAGTAAGTTCCATACTCTGAAAGCCCAGTGAAGGGCCAGCAGTCCTTATTGTGTCCTACAGGCCAGAATTGAGTTGTCACAGGAAAATATAGCTGCCCTTCAGCCTTACTCTAGCTGGTGCAAAGTGAATTATTATTCATCAGCTTCACAATCTTCAACCTTGAAAAACTGAATTTATCTGGTCTTTATGCAAATTAAATTAGTGTCACTCCAGGTGAAAGGTTTCATGTGACAGGCCTTTTAAATTTAATCTTTTCTCTCCAAATTGTCTGTTATCTTCTACTTAAAACCACAAATCAAATATTAAGGATGGGCTTACTGCAGCTATTAATCATTTGGCTAAATAAAACCACTAGCAAACTGTGAATAGCTGTATATAAAATAATAAGTTTGCTGCCTGACACCTCTTAGTTGCATGTAGACTGGCTACAGAGTGAAAGAAAAAATAAGAACTGTTGCATAGTTTAGAGAAAATTTTGCTAGTTTTGTGTTAAGGTAAGATGCAGAAACATGATCGCTATACAAGGTCTAACTATTGTTACTTAATGGTTTTTTGCTTCCTCTGCCACACACAACTTACCTGCTGCTGGGTTCTAGTCTCCCAGGGCTGTTTTATTTAATGAGTGTTTCATATAAAATGCACATAGGGCTTTCTTTTCTCAAATAAGTTACCAATAGGACTAGAGTTCTTTCATCGTGCCTCTCATCCTTTACTATTCATGATTGTCCTTCTCGAGCAAGTGAAAAACTTAGAGTTTGTGTTACTAGTCCTTCATCAGGCAGAGTACAAACCCCTTGTGACTTTTCCATGCAGATCATTTATTAGCATTTTTGTTTCTATTTCTTCAGATGTGTGAGATAAATAGACTTCATTGCTATTTCTTCACCGTAAAGGTAGAAAGTTGCTAATGGAATGCAAAACTAGGAAGATCAATCTAGGATACTTCACAATTGACAGCTCAAAAATAGTTTTCCCCTGGACCTTTGCAATTTCCTACCTATATTTGTTTCCTTTGATGGTGCCTTTCTTTTCCCAAATTGGCATGTATATTCCCTTCTGAACCTAAGAGGAAAGGCATCTCTGCAACATTATCACTTGCATCATTTATTTTCCTAACTTTTTTGCTTTTCTCTTTGTGATGAAAGAATATTGGGCGAACTCAAGGACCAACAGTCCAACACTGTTCATGTTTCTCATAAATCAAATTCATTGTCTTATCTCTGCTCATCTACTCACCTACTCACTACACATTTACCAATCCTTCATGTATTTAACAGTCTTCCTAGTCCACTGATTATGCTGTTAGCCCAGTAAAGAAGAGTGCTCACTTCATTTTATCACTCAGAGAGTTACGCTATAATGATTCTCTAATTACAGAGCTGTCGCGCTGTGTTAAATCCTTTCTATATGTGCTGTCAACTGTTTATACTGTTCTACTTGCCCCAGACTTCACAGTTCCAAATATACTACAGTGATAGCTGACAACAGCATTGACAAACATCATGTACAGTGTATGGTTGAGGAAAAGAACTGGAAGGACTTTGAAAAAGGGCTTAGAATGTGAGAGTAAGCCAATATTACTGCAGATATTTTAATTAATCTGTATTTTTCATTCTTGTTTTTCCACAGTGGTTATGTCTTTGATTATGATTACTACAGAGATGATTTCTACAATCGGTATGTGTGGTTATATTTTTGTACATCCTACACCATTTCTACTGTTTGTTTATAATATAATCACATCGCTCGGTTAGGCAGGTCTGTTCTGATTTTGCACATTATTCATTTCATTATTTCTGTTGTGTATCAGAAGAAGATTATTTGAATATATCACAAACAGAGAAGATTACCACCACCGAATGTATGCTCTTTAAAGAGCTCTTTTGGTCTTATCCTTCTCTGAGAGCTTTTGGGGCATTCCCTGTGATGACCAGTTTAGTGGTAGTTTAATTGCTCAGTGTTTCTTCCTACAGAGTTCTTCCAGGCTTACTGTCACTGGAACATACAGCAGCTCTAAAATTCTTCAGTATGATACTCATGTCTTTGTCGTTTCATCCATGTGGATGAAAAGATGTAGAATGTCTCCTGAAAGATGTGTCTTAAAAAAATGTTTAGAAGTCTGGAAGGACCTTGAGGAAAGCAAGACCACAAGTTGAACAGCATGTGTGTTTCTATAGGAGCAAAAAAAGAGTGGATACCTGAGCAACTGGAGATTTGTTCCTTGAGTACATCCACATAGCCTAGCTCAGCACTGTGGGAATTTACTCATTCAGATGCAGCAGAATCACCACAACACAGGGGTAACGTGGACGACCATGGATAACGAACCCATGATGCAGGAGTGTTGTGTCTCTGCGTTAGAACAGCCTGGTTTAGCATAGGCCAAGTGAGTCAGGGGGGAGCAAAACCTTGCTCCACCAACCTCTTCTAATCCGATATTTCTTTTATGTAAGGCAATGGACAATAACAGAGGAGCAGTTTACACCCCAAAGTTAAGTTACTGTGCACTGTGTGCCTTTCTGCTTAGGAACACTGTAGGAAAAATTCAGAAAAAATGTTTTTTGGTTTTGTTTTTCTTTCCTGGGGTTAATTCAATTCAAGTCACTAGTTTTGGTTTTGCATGTAAATGACCATGCTTGCTTGTCAGTTCAGTTCTGTCCACAGAGTTAAAAATAGTGAGCTATAAACATAGGGAGTAAAAGCCATCAATGCAGTTTAATCCTGCTTAGTCCAGCCTTGACAGTAGGAGAAACTCATATCCTGTAAAAAGTTAACTTCCACAGGCTTGTATTTACTTTCCCCAAGCTTATTGCTCAAAATTTCATCAGTGGATTATCATGTTTTTAAACAGAATTCTGTTTCTGATCTATGCCACCTGAATATTATTGAAGTTATGGGTCTTTAGGTTTTTTCCTATTTCTGCACATTATGGGTAGTGCAAATGGACAACTATATTGTGGTAACAGTTCCACAACAAAACAAATACTTATAGGGCATTAAACGTTGTTTCTGTAGAACCTTGTGTCTGTCTTGCTGATTGTCTTATGGAAAACCACTGACAGTCAAATAGGTCCATAATCTATTCAATAGTACAATTTTCTGATCTAGAAATCTTTCAGGATTAAGACAGCAGAAGTTTTATGGGTGAAAACCCAAATATGAGGGTGGCCTCAGAAGGCTGGACATGCTGATCTGTTGACATAAAAAGCTTAGGAGGTTAAGGGTCTCTGTTAAATCCAAGTTAATGGAAGTGGAAGATGAAAAGCTCTATATGGTAGGCATGGAAAAGAAAATCCCACAGGAAGCTTGATATACTATCAACATGGTTATAGAAAATATAAATTAGGAAATATAATCACGATTCTTTGAATTTCTAAACTTCTGAATTTTCTGAATTTCTATGTTTTATCCCAAACCATAGGTCTTGTTTTCTAATATTTTTAATTTTCCAACCTCCCTGAAGCAAGAATACTCCTGTCTTGTCTTGACTAAAGCATTGGTGGGGTCAGAAAAGAGTAATAATAATGCTTAGTTCCATAAAATAAAATCTACATGAAGACATTGAGAAGATCAAGACCGCACAATTTAGAAGCGTGGGTGAAAGAAAAGGTGCTGTTATATGTGCATTTGTGATTATTGAGACAAAGAATGGCTTTTAGAACTGAACATTTCTCTTTATCATTTCTCATATTACAAGCACAAGGAAAACAGACAGTACTTCAAAACTGATGAAAGGAAGTATTATTTTAAAGAAAGAATATCATTGAAATATGTAGACCTTGGTGGAAGAAAAATACCAAGCCCAAAAGCTTAGCCTAATTTAAAAATAAAAGTAAGAATAGTAATATTAGATAACAGTCCTTTTATATATTTCAAAACGGAAGCCTAGTTTTGCATTTCACTACATTATCTAAATATGAGCTACTGGAAGCCAGAAGAAAATCACCTTTGGAGGAATAATTGCATAATGATCTTTTGCATGATAGCTTACAGTTCTGAAATATTTTGTTCCAGCAATGTCAAACGGGAGGTTGTGACCAACTAGCAGATCATCCAATATGACAAAGGATGAGTGACAACAAAAAATTATGTTTCTGTTAAAAGTCAAAAAAATGTTTCCCTTCATACACAGTTGTTTAGTTATGCTCACAATGGTTAGAAATTGCTTATTCAGGAAGAATATCTAAGGCCATGGAGTTCGAATTCAGTGGGGGTGACAAGATCTCCGTGACACATTTTGTAGGCAGCTATGGAAAAGGAGGGAGCTGGTTATATTGTCTGTAGGATTATGGTACAGACAACATTAAAGATCCTGGGATTTAAACATTAGGTGTTTACTTCCCAGAAAATGGGCTAGAAGACTTCCTGCTTCCTGTTCAGTATGCGGTTAGACACTGTGGTGAATGAATTACTATTTCTTGTGTGTCTGTTTTCAAATGTGTATCTATCTGCCCAGCTGGGTGACAGTAGTCAGAACTGTGAAAATTAAACACGTAGTTATAAATTTCCATAATTACTAGTTGCAAGTAGCGTTTCAAAGAAACACAAGAATATTTTGTGACAATGTTGCTTGTCCTTCTGCTTCAGTCTCTGAACTGGAAATCTTAATTTTCTGAGCTATCTTCTCCTGACCTGTCATATTCAGAGCCCATAGCTTTTACATTCTAAATATATCTGTAGCTTTTCTACTGCCTGTATTTTCTCCTACACAGGTTAGCTAGCTGCTGTTGATAACTGTGTTTTTAGAATTGAGGTATGTTGTTTGTGAACACTAGTTCATTTTTGTTGTAGAGTATCTTTTATTGACTGCAGGGGTAATTCCCTGAATGACATGCTACAGCGGTTTTGGTTTGAACAGACTTTTCTTTATTAAGCATGATTCGGTATTGTAGTGATTCTACATAAATTCATTCTTCAATAAAGAGAACATAGGCTGGGATCTCTTTTCTAAGCATTCAGAAGGACATACAGGTCCCTTACTATACAGACTCTTTTTGCTATTTTACAAACTGTAGGATATTTCTTTATGGTGATGTTTGGCTTCAGAAAAGTTAATTTATTTTTCTGTCTACAAGGATAGCAGATAGTGAACGAGAATTTAAGCCATGCATGTAATAAAGGATCTGAAATGTCACCACAACAAAATGTACTGCTGTTAGTTGTGTGCAATAAAATGATGTGGACCTGTGGAAAAGAGGTTATGGATTTTCCATACCACAAATAACAGAGTCCCACAATGCATCCCTCATTTAAATTAAGCAAAAAATCTGAGCTATGCACTGCTCTGTGCTTGAAATCTGAATATGGTACTTAATGTGCATAGGTCCTTGAAATCTAATTCGACTGCGATTAGGGTTTCAAAGGGTAATTTTCTCAAAGATAACATGAAAATTTAGTTGATAGGGCTTCCATGACATGAAATCACAGAAGGTTTTATGGAGTGCAGCTGACTTAATCTTTTCTAGGTTGTTTGATTACCATGGCCGTGTCCCCCCACCACCCCGTGCAGTGATCCCACTGAAGCGTCCTCGTGTGGCTGTGACAACAACTCGCAGAGGCAAAGGGGTTTTCTCCATGAAAGGAACATCACGATCCACCTCAAGTGGGGCTTCTTCCTCAGGATCCAAATGTAAGTTGCTCTCATCAGCTGCATATTATTGAAATAACAATCCTAGTAATTTCTGTAAGTAGACAGCTTCCACTATATAGCTCTGTTGTAGTCATTTCCTACCCTCAGCCTTTAGCTTGAAAATCTGGTTTGATTACCAAAGCTGCCATGCTTTTCCTGCAAGTCAAAGAGCACACTGATGCAACTTTTGAAGGAAATCCCTTCCACAACATCTGACCTACATATCACTCCCCTGGCCTCAGAAGAAGCCTGTTTTAAACCCTCCTATAATCCTGACTGCTTATGCACCATATGAGGTCCTGTGAACAGCTGATAATAAAGCAAAGCTATTAATCTTGTTATAGACAGAGGCACATTGATTTCTGTTGAGACTTGAAGGTTGTATGTGAGCTGGCAGAGGGTGGGCTGGGGGACTGGGGGAGGTTGGGTTGTGTATGCTTTTTTTGTCAGATTCCTTTGAGGGTAGAAAGAGGCAAAGTGTCTTTGCTTGATCTAAAGGGAGTCCAAAACAGGATTGGCAACTTGGGGTTATTCAATCCTTCTTGAGTGAACTGGCCTTAGAAGAGCTGTTGAACAATAGTCATTCCCTCCTCCATGCTCACAAAGCTCCCCACCCCATAGTATGTCATGGGAACTTCATCTTCCTCTTCGTGCATCTTTCAGCACCCACCTGTCTTCCTCTGCCCCTTATGTGGAGTGATACTGTCCTTGGAAGCGTCACTGGAAGAGGAAGAGAAAGATCAGGTAGGGATCAGAAATTAGAAAGAATGAAGGGACTGCAATAAGGCTTTTGCAGTACCAGACTGGCCAACAAAGCATCACGATGTCTTACACACAACCATAAAATAAGTGAACACACCAACAGTACATCTTGCTGGAAAAGGGGTTAATTATGGCATCAGCAAGAGCCAATTATATACTCTGTTTGAATAACATATCCAAATCTCACACACTAGCATCTAATAAAGAAGATGGACCTCTAGTGAGGCCACTAGCATTCATTTTTGACCCTATTGCATAAACTGATGGTGTCAGAGACCTTGAAAGAAAACATGTAATAAACATGCATGTGACTGGAAGAATGGAAATGTGATAAACAGAGCTAAAGATGTTGTTGTACACTGAGGAACAAGGAGCTCAAGCCATTCCTTGGAAAGGACAACATTCTGAGAAAGAGAGGCTCTGTTGGCTGTACAGTTGAATCACACAGAAGTCTCCAGTGAATGAATTGGCTGTGTCCATTACCAGTAATGGGAGCTTTGATATCTAACACACAAGAAGACATCTAAATGTAGGTATAATATTATGGTGCTCACTCACACCCTAAGAGGATGTCTGGGAATAGCAACACTTCCTTCGTTCTCCAGAGGATGAACATGAGTTAACATTTCATACACATCTTGAACTAATCCACTTGTCCATAGCTACTTTTTTTCTTTCTTCAATACTTTAAGTAATGAATTAAAATTCCTTATATTAATTTAAAAGAAAGCATATAGCTCAAGATCTTCACTTTAGTAGACTTAAAATTTAAATTATTTTGTTAGTTTTCCAGCCCTTGAGTCTTTGGGTTTTCACACAGTGAATCAAAGCTTTAAGTATATACATTTACAGATTCATTCATTAGATCTCCTTTGTTCATCATTTACTGTTGTCTTACCCATACAAAAAGTTAGTAGTATCTGTGTATTAAATTCACTAATTGTTCTAAAGTGTGATCTAATAAGAATGGGCTTTTTGGACTCATTTTGCCTTGAGAAGATGAGTTATTTTCAGATAAGGTTTTTTTTTTTTTTGTTTATATTTCTCACTGTCAAGAACAACTCCAAAACTCTTCTAGAGGTCTGAGGACCTTAGTATATCCCAATAGATTTCAAGGAAATCTCTCATTCAGAAATGTGGATTTTCATTGTAGTAAATGGGACAGAGCATATTACATTAACATATAGATATCTGTTCCTCAGAATAACCACCAAATTTGCTTTATTGTTTATTCTATATTTCAGAAAATGTTTCATAGTACCATGTCAGGACTTAAGTGATGCATAAGGTAGACTATAGGATTCAACCCTAGCCCAAGGACCCAGAGCCACTTGCCATAAGACCTCCAAAACACTGCCTGCTTAACATGGAAAATATTGCAGAACCTGTAAATTATTTAATGGAAGCGCAATCAGGAGCATAGAGATCCTAACAGACAGTGTTATGTCTCGGTGAAAGTATCCTTCAATGCATTCAGGTGTGATGTGAATTCTAAAAACATCAGTCTTAGAGCTCCAGGTGACAAGATCATCTTTGGATGCAGCTCTTTAATACTAAAGGGAGAGCCGCAAGATGCATCACTTAAACCGTGGGCCGACATTTTTCCCTCTGTGGGGTTTTCACCCTCAGATCTTTGCAATAGTAATTGGAACACAACTGCAAAGACTATTTATTGTGCTGGAATAAATTGCAGAAACTATTCTTTCTGCATGCAGCACGCCTTCAAAAGGAGTCAGACACGCAGTATACAGACTTTCATGCTTGATTTCCCCGTAGAATTACTTCTCTTTTTGTCAAGTCCAACCAACCCATCATAAAGGTAGAAACATGATTTTGTTGACTTGCACAGGAACGTAATCAGCTTATTGTAAGACGTTTATCAGAGAAATAACTGAGCCATTTCCTTAGGGGCTTCAAGTTGGAAAGTAAAGAATGTGTGTTTTGTGGCCTCTTTTGCCATTTTATTGGAAAAGTTTGAAGAAATTTAATATTTTTGTTGACCCTTACACTACACTGCTAATCTGAACCCCTTGAAATAATGCACTGTTGATTCTAATTCTAATTTATTGCTAGTTAAATAAAGGGTCTCTTCAACAAGGAGAAACATAGTTTGTGAGAAGGAAACTATTTTGTGTTTAATGAAATTCAAGACTGTAAAACAGCTTAATCACAGATTCAGAATTAACTATGTCAAAATGGCATTGCCTATGCTTGAAAGATTTCACTCCAAATAGCAAAACTCTCATGAGATCACATGCCCTAATAGAGTTTTCAGATTTAAGGAGAAATCTCATAGGGATATCTGCTCTCATAGCTGTTCTCTACACTCAGACTGGATCCAATAAATGAACCCATACGTGTAGTATTCTAGGTCAGAATACAGGGGTCCCCTCGGTGAAATTACCGGAATTAGAGGGACTCATTTCTGAAAACCAGCAATCCAAAGACAGAAGTTTGTTGTGGCACACAGCAAAGATGTTATAAAAACATAATACCAAAAATGCCTTGCTCTCTGATGAGTATGTCTGCAAAAAATAATGCCTGCCTTCCAGTGCAGTAAATTCTTGTTCTTCCAAAAAGTGGCAATATCAGTGCTAGGTTTGCTTTTGAAACACAAAATAAGTTAGAAGGATTCGATTTATTTTCTGATTCTATACCTTTTCAAGGATCAGTTGAAAATATTTTGGTTTCTTTCTAACTTCAAAGACTAAAAAGAAAAAAATCAACCTTTCCACATTATCAGAAGTAACTCACAAAACAAAACATGTTTGTGTGGAAACTACACATAGTAGTTCTTCATGTTAATAGTACGAAGCAGCAGATGCAGATTGCTTTTTAAAACTGGGAAAAACTCACTTTTTCTGACAGTATAAAAACTGAAGCTCTTGGAGTATCCACTTTCATTTTACACATTTGAAACAGGAGGAAAACACTAATCAAATTTTTTTATACTCTGTGCTTGAGATTAAGGAGTAGACACTTAAGATGTTACAGTATGTACTGAATTATGCCTTTAAATGAATTCATTTTGACTTGTATAGTTTATATTTAGCTTCATCAGCTAACCTATTTTTCAGTGAAATCCAAAGTAATACAATATGATTAAATAATTTATATTAAACATGAAGGGCCTAGCCAAAAATATCTTACATTTCCTCCCAAAGAAATCTGAATCATTCTTTGTGGATGAATCAATTTTTAGTTATGGCAAAAAATGTTTCACAAATATAGCTGTAATCCAACAGTAGCACTTTCAGTTCTCAAAATGTGACTGACCTCAATTTTAAATCTTTTGTTTTGAGTGAGATGCAGTTTGTCTCCTTTGGTGCTAGATGCTTCAGTGAAAGATGCATTCTGGAAAGCCCTCATGTTTCTGGCACAGGGCTGGAAAGGGTCACTGAATCTAATTCCTTACTGTTGCAAGAAGCCTCATCATCTAATCCTTTAAGCTCCATTTTAAAGGTAGTTAGGGTTTGGTTTTTGTCTGTCTCTGTTTCTTCTAATTTCCAGCTTAAATTTGTTTTTCATTTGTTCATATCTATTTGTTGTGCCAACACTCTCTCAGCCTAAAAGTTTTATTTCTTTTTACCTTCTTTTGTCTTGGGCAAACGAGAAAAACTCTTCTGTCATACTACAGGATTTCCATTGTTATGGTCATCCTCATGGCCCTTCTCCCCACATACCTGCTACAATTTAGTGGTTCAACCTGTACACATTATTCCAGATGAGCTCTCACCAGGTCCTTGTACAATGGTATTGTACTTCATCATCTTTAGCAATACATTGTTTGGCACTGCATTTTCTTTCTTGTGATAGCCTATTGTCAACCCGAGATTACAACTACACCCAAGGATAATTTTCTCACTCTCTTTGCTGATGAGCTTCCATGTTAAAGAGTCAGAGTTCAGCTGTCAGTCAATCAAGTGTAGGATTTTTTTTCATTGTAACTGCATTTCATCTTTTTTCGAATGTCGTATTCCTTAAAATCACCTGACTCTTCCTTCCATTCCAGTTCACTCTGAATAGATGATACTTTCCAATTTCATGTCAGCAAGAGATTTCACTTGTTTGTTTACTTTTTTTACATCAAAGCTGTTGAAGATATTTAGCCCTTTTGGTGCCAGTGCTTCAGGAATTTCATTAGTAATTTCTTTCCCTTTCAATACATGCCTTTCTGCCACCTGCTGGCCTTTGCTTATCTGTTAATAGGAAAAGAAAAATATTTTAAAAAAAGAAAAAAAAAAGTAAGCTACTTTATTTTCCTATTCTATTATTCAAAAGCAGATAAGCAGATATTTTGCACACATGCAGCTCTGCTTTCATGTTTATCAACTGCTTTATTTCTTGCCTGCGATCAATATAAAAAAAAGTCCATGGAGTTTTAAAGGAGAATTTATATACTCAAAGCAGGACACCTGAAGTACAGTATTTACAGTCTACATTTTGTCTTTGTCATAAAACTGTGCTTAAAAAAAACCCCCTAAGGCTCTTCTCAAGTTCTAGAGCACAGAATCACAGAATCATAGTATTGCTGAGGTTGGAAGGGACTGCTGGAACTCATCTGGCCCAACTGCCCTGCTCAAGCAGGGTCACCTACAGCAGGTGTGTTCCCAGGACCGTGTCCAGACAGCTTTTAAATACCTACAAGGGTGGCGATTCCACAGCCTCTCTGGGTCATCTGTTTGGCCACCTTCACAAAAACAAAACAAAACAAAAAAAAAAGGGTTTCCTTGCGTTTAGCTGAAATTTCAAGTGCTTTAATTTGTGCCAATGGTCTTTGACCATTGCACTACATTGAGTGGGCACTACTGAAAAGAGTCTGGCTTTGTCTTCTTCATTCACTCTGAGGAGCCCAGAACTGGACACAGCTGTGTATTCCAGATGTGGCCTCACCAGTGCTGAGTAGAGGGGAAGGATCATCACCCTCGACAACACTCCTAATGCAGCCTAGAATATTGACGGCTGCCTTTATCACAAGGGTGTATTGCTGGCTCATGATCAGCTTGTTGTCCATCAGGATGCTTCATAATTTGTCTTTAGTAATTGCTGCTTACTACAGGAATACCCAGTACAATGTAACTGAGAGTGGAATTACTCTAGGAGAATGATTTTGAAGATTTGCACAATTCCCTGCAAATTAAGGCCAGAAGCGACACAAATAATAATGCCATCACAATGCTGGAACTTGCAAATATGGAACTTGCTTTGCAGATTTTTTGAAAATCTTTCCCCTTTTTTCTTCCAGACCATTTTAGTGTTAACTTGAAGTGATCGACTGCATGATGGAACCTCCTCTTTAATGACCTTGTTAAATATAAATGATAAATGGCAGATTCAGTGACCGAAGTTTGAGCAAATAGTTTTGTCACAGGATAATCTTGTGAGGTAGCAATGACACTCCTCAGTTGTTTATAGCATCTTTGCTTGCTGTTGAATACCCACTGTTGTGTCTGTGTTCCCTCTGATGCAGTCTTCTTCCCAAACTGATTTCTCACTGAGAGACCACAGAGAAGCCCCTGTGAAGCAGCAGGTTTGACCTGAGTTGAACAGTAACCCTACATATGTGCCTGTTTCTTCACCAAACTCAGAAGTGCAAACGTTTTCTGCTTTGCTTTTTAGGCTGGGAACAAATATCATTAGGTCTTGTGGTGTCACTTCTGACTTTTGACCTTTTAGCCTTGGCAAGTCTCCTGTTTGCCAGTCAAGGGACCACTTCTAACTCAACAGCTTGGCTGCACAGGATCTGTTGCCAACTGGCTTCATAGCAGGTTGCTGCACACACTTAGCATTTCCCATTGGACAGATTCACACCATTTCACCCTGGAATCTGCACCACCTTGCTACTCCAGCCTGGACCAACCACTGCCCCCAGGGAAGCAATAACCTTCTAAATATACAGTTGTCAAAATCTTCATGTTTTGTTAGAGATCTGAAGGACTGGACAGTGAGCCATTCTTTCTCTAAGAACATTTTAAGGCCTTGCTCTATAAATATACTGAATAATTCCATCAA
The DNA here is from genome assembly GCA_000699545.1 of Podiceps cristatus. NCBI lineage: Eukaryota > Metazoa > Chordata > Aves > Podicipediformes > Podicipedidae > Podiceps > Podiceps cristatus. Next base: position 12,185 of record JMFS01101684.1, on the reverse strand, counting down.
ATACTGTAGACCATATAAGGCTCTAGCACAAAGGTTATTTTTAAGCTTTGTTCTCTAAAGCCTACCATTAATTCAATATGAGATCAAAGGTTTCAGCCTATGATAGTGTGAGATATACAATTTCTCAATATGAGCACATGATTAAACAAATTCATTACTGCATATAGCAACATACTTCCTTTAGCCAACTTGCCATAACTATAATGCATATGACCCAAACTCTAAGATAAAAAGCCTTGATTTCAACCTCAGTGAATGTGCTCTAAGTTTTCAATAAGGCTGATTTAGAAGCAAACATGTACTCATTTACTACCACTGAAGCAGGCAGTAGCTTGCCTGCACACTTCATCATCAGATTTTGACTGTCCAATGAAAAATACCAATGACACACCATGATGAGATATATGCCCATGAGTCAATGAACAGGACTGATAAGGCAAGACACAATCAGGAGACCCTTTGGACAGAAAGAGAACATGTCCTTCTCCATGGCAGAACATGCCTTTTCCTAGGCTCACTAAGGGCACTCCCATCGCTCCAGTTACCCGTCCCAAAGCCAACACACATCCTGCTTCAGCAACGGTAAGGATGGAAGAGTAATACTGCTCAATGCTTTTCCATTGCCAGTCTCTCACATTTTAAGGAGATGGTCCATTTCTTCCTGTAAGAGTTGTAAGAGTAACAGTTAATCTGCTTGTGACCTTTATAAATGGCTTTATTCTCCCGTGCTAGCACAGGGTTCCCATTTTCTCCTCTTCATATTTTCAACATGATATCCTAGCACAGATGGGGCAAGTGGACCTGTTTGGACTATCTTCTGAGCATAGAAACATGTCTTAATAATGCCATAATGATGAGATCATTCATGAGTGCTGCAGTGCTGTTTCTTCTGAAGCCAAAACACCTCCAAAGCACCTATTCCTTCTTACATTAGACAATAGGAGTGCAATAACGCACATAAATGAAGAGTAATGCAATGCCACAAAGATTTGGAAACTTCAGCTTTTAACTTATGGATGTTGCCTCTGTGTCCCTGGATGTGGCTGTAAAAAGAAACATTTTCATATGTTATCTATAGCTGCAAGAATACAAGAAATTACCAGAAATTAAAGTTTTTGAAGCAGTAATACTTAACAGCCTCTATTGCGATGAAGCTGCTGACTGGAATATAACATTGCATTCCTGGCTACCCTAACATTAATGTTAGCATTCACTCTTGCTGAAAAATACCTACTGCTACTGTGAGGGATCTTTTTATTATTGTTGTTATTATTATAAAATAGTACAGCAAAATAGCATTGCAAGACTGTGAACTGCCTTCCATGTTTGAATCATTCTTTTGCTTTAGGCTGTTTTTCAGTAAAAGTTACTTAGATTTATTAAGAATGCCCTTGAGATGTTTTGTCCAAAATGCTTATTACAGATCAATACGCCTCACACAACCCCTTGCCACTAGGGTTTAGTATCCTGTGATTTCATGGGATTCAGCATTTTTAGCTAACAATAAAAACTCTGAAAATACTGACAGAAATGAGATAATAAACTTTATACTACAAAGGGAAGAAAAAATAACATCTTTTGTTCCCAGGGGGCTCAAAATATAGTTTATTTCATGTTTTGCATCTTTGCTCTCTTTCCACAGTGAAATCAGATGAGTTGCAAACAATCAAGAAGGAATTAACCCAAATCAAAACAAAAATTGACTCCTTGCTAGGGAGACTGGAAAAGATTGAAAAGCAGCAAAAAGCTGAAGCAGGTAGGTGAAAGCAATTTGTTGACACATGAATTAAATTAGAACCTAGTTATCAGTCAAGCAGACAGACTGGAGAGAACACAAACCTTCTGCAAATTTTGCTACATAATAGAGGCCTGAAGCAAGGTAAATTAACTCTCAGGTAGAACTATTGGGAGGATAAATTAATATTCTTCACAGAGCATGTAACATCATTTCAAGAACCATTTTCTATGGTGTAGTAGGGAAAAGAAGGAAATAAAAGATTCTTACTAAATGTTCTGGAAAAAAACATCACTAAAAAATTGACTGAACAGAATTAAGTTAGAGGTTGTTGACCTTGGGGATTCTTGTGCTATCCACATTAAGAGTTACTAGATGGTCTATATCAGAAATTATTGCCTAGGCAATAAGCAATAGTCACAAGTTTAAGCAAGGGAAATTCCTGTTTGGTATAAGGAAAAGAGATGCAACTAAGCAGTATAGCAGGTTGCCCATAGAGACTGTAGTAGCTCCATCCTTGGAAACATTCAAAACTTATTAGGCCAAGGCCCCATGGACTTGGATGGAACTTCGAGTTTGGCCCTGCTTTGAAGAGGGGTTGGACTTGGAGAGTCTAGAGATCCCTTCCAACCTAAGCTATTGTGTGAAGCTGTGGCGTCTCTGTAAAACCAGCCACACCTCTAGTTCAGCTTTTCTCTGGCTTGAAATGTTTTGTTTTGAGGCAAACCTTGGGAATGACAAAATCCAACACTGCTTTTTAATTTAATCAAGAGACTTATTTCTATCATTGTAGTGATTGTTTCGTCAGATGAATGATCTCACCTGACAGCACTTTAAAGCCATACTGAGCAGTTATAAGGGATTTATGAGGTTGTTTTTTCACCACAGTGTGTATATAGAAAACAATCTCAGATCTTACCACTGTCTATAGTATTTCCTTGCCTATTTTCTTATAAATCACATGGTATATATCTGTACAGGAGCTGTGTACTAGCAAGCTGATTTTGATGAGAGTCAGCAGTGAAATGGAAGCCTTATCTCAATGTTCCTCTTTTTTTTTTTTCCCCTCCATTCTCTGATGAAAATTTTTTATGTATTTTGTGTGAAATGTGTGAAAGAAATTCTGCCTCAAAATCCACAGCTGCCTGCGTGTCTGAGCACTCAGATTTGTGTCCCTTGCCTAACTCCAATCAGCTACATGAAGCCAAAAAGACCCAACAGGACACACAAACTGAGCTCCATCAAGCCTGTCTAAAACATTGGCGGGAATTAGTAGTTGAGGTTCATGAAGCTGACACAGGCAAAATAGGTATTTGGATCTGGATCCCCATTGTTCCTGTGCCTGCCCTATTTGCTGATCTGTTGTGGGAGTATCTGAACCCAGAATTTTCATGCAGACATTCAGAAATAACTCTAATGAATGTCTTCATAGGGCAGAACACTACAGAAAAATATATTCCAGTTAACAAATTAAAAACAAAACAAAGCAAACCAAAACCAGCTCTTTGAAAAACCCTACCTTTTATTTACAATCATTTTCTAAGTTGACAGACAAGGGCTAATCCCCCAGCTGTTACAGTTTACCCCACAAAATAAGTTGAGTGTTTTTTTCCAGGTCTAAGGTAAACCATTAGTACAGAGTGTGATTATCTCTTTTAGGAGAACCATACACAATATGTATTCATTATATTCTATTTTGTACTTTATGCAAGTTAGATAAAAGTTGGTATAATCAGTGAAGATGTAATTGCAAGGCACTCCATTGAATTATTTGTGTACTGAAATGCTCTGAGATGGCACTTCCCTACTTCAGGGAGCTTTTATATAAAATCCATTACTATGCAAAACAACCTGCATGTCATTGTACTTTGATATCCAATTTTCACTTTTGCTAAAGGATTGTAGTGAACTCATTTAAATTGAAATCAGCTGAAAGAGGAAAATGTTGATTTGTATTGAATCATAGTGTTATGCCTTTTGAAGACAAGTAATGAATAATCTCCTCAGAAATTAAAAACTGGTTTCAAATTGTTGATGTTTTAAAACATCAGGTGCAAACCCTGGCCCCTATATTCCTTGCCTCTCTTTGGAGGGTGTCAGAAGAAAAAATACCACAGAGACACCAGCAAACCTGGATCCTCATTTAAGCCTCCTGAGCTGATGAAGAAGGTTATGCACACTGGGTGATTAGTCTGCAGATGATTGCTTCCTCAGCTAAAAGATTTGTATAAGATAAGGCTATATCAGTAGCTGAACTATTTCATTTACAGTGTCAGACGTGAGATGATTTTGTTCCTTCTCTATGGTTTCGCAATATTATTTCTTACTTTCCTCTGCCAGAGGGTGTGGCCTCACTGAGATCAGAGAGAGGATTTAAAACTCATTTAGACAAATCAAAAATCAAGCCATCATCTTGCCCTTTTTTTTTTAAAGTTTGCATCATTTTCATGAAGAATGTTTAATTATCAATCTTAAAAGTTATACAACTGGAGGAATGTGACAGGTTAAACAGACAGGATGGACAAGGTCAGTGCCTACATTGGTTACTGCTCTACAGCTGTGTGAAAACTCTCCTTCAATAACAGCTGATGTTCTGTCTTTTACTGTTACCAACCCCTGATCATTCCAATAGGGGGAGCAGAGGTAAGAGGATTTCCTATACATAGGGAAACTGCAGGAGTAACTCCTTTCGTAAAAGTAAAAATGTGAATCAGGAAGTCAAGGATAAGAAGCTGTCCTGATGTGAAAAATTGTTAGAGGAGAAGATTCTCCCTGTAATATCAGAGATGAGTGCTGAAAGGTAGGATCTTAAGTTTAGCTTCTCAGAAGAGCCCAAAAGAGTTAGACACTGAGCTGGTATTCTAGACTCCCCTGAAGAACCCAGTGTATGTTCTTGTTCAGACAATTAAGTAAGTGAGTTATATTTTTGAAGCTCTAGCCTAAAAGTTTTCCCATTTAAATGTATTAAGTCCATAATTTCAGGAACCCTTTTTGAAAGCCTTGACTGAAGTTGATTCAGTTGTCACTGCCATAGCTGGGTCAGAAGTGGCTTGAAGCAGAAGACGATGGGTCAGAATACTGTAGGCATACCTGATTCAATCCACATTTCCTTGTGCAGTAAGGCAAGTAACACGATGACTTATAACTAGCAAGGTATTGTATAGAGCAACTTACCAACAGATGATGAAGCTCCATGGGCTGAATCTTCTACTGATATGCATGACTACAGTACTGTCAAAGCAGTTTTTAAGATGACTTTTTATTCTTTAAGTCCAAGAATTTTTCTGAAGAAAGTATTTGTCTAAGGGAGAAAAGCTTACTTACTATATGTCTTCAGTAAATGAATTTGAAAATGAGGGATTAGAGACTAACGAAGATGGAAGACATGAAAGTAAGTGGCAAAATAAATGTGCAGAGGTAGAAGGAAAAACAATTGTCTGGTTTAAGACTATGATACAGAACAATGTGAGCAGATTTGAATATTATATGCAACTGGTAATAATTTATTGTAAAATAATAACATATTCATAGAGATGAAAAATATAGAGCTTCACAGGCAATCTGCAGACTCGTTGCTTGTCCAACAAGATAGGTGATGCACTACTAGTTTTACCAGTCAATCTAACAAAAGTCAATCTAACAAAGAAAGAAATGGTTTTGTTCTAGAAATTTGATCACTGATAGCTATTGTCATCCTCAGACTGAAAAGACATTGGTATTCCAGCTACAGGCAACTAATTCTCTGGCCTGTATTCATTTTGAGTACATAAAGCTTTTCATCTAAACTTCTGATGTGCATAGGAATAAGACTCTGATCCGTCCAACCACTCTTCTGGACAGTGTGTCTCTGTCATTCCTCTCTCAATCCACCTCTGGATTTCTGCTGGCTGGATGAAACTCTTCAGCATATCCAGGAGTCTCACAATACATAATCACAAAAATGCAGCTATCTGCACTAAGCCAACCACAACAGGGCCTCTGGGCCTCCATAGAAATGGTCTTTCTTTTCACTGTTTTGCAGAAATTATAGGAAGCCTATATTTGGGTAATTGGAGGGGGGCATTCTCCAGTTACCTCAGCACATTATACCAACAGGGAGAAACTGTTACTTTACTCCATAAAAAATATGTTCAGTTCTCTAGAAGGTTTTGTTGATTATCTGTATAGTTGTTGAGATATATATACAGCAAATTTATGCAAATCCTTGTTCACTTATTGACAATTAACAGCCTTCCACTTCTCCAAGTATTGAGATTTAGGTACTTTTCATTGGCTGTGGATAAATAAACATATAGTGACTATGCCAGTTGGACTCCCAAGGCAAAGCAATCAAAGAAAATCAAAAAACTGAACCCGCTGGTAAATCAAGCCTTCATCCACTGCATGGGGTAGATGAGCATGTTGGTACTATGGCTGATTTATGTATTAATTTTTGAAAACAAGGGTTTTGATCATGTTTGCCTGGTAGATATTAACACCCTGAGTTTTACAAAGCTAGCACATCTGGAGATGGGAAGCTTAGGTTTCTTCCACAGAACACTTTTCTTTGCCACCAATAGGGAAGGTTACTGAATCTCTATAGAGTATGTTTTCCTTACAGAAGCTCAAAAGAAACAAATGGAAGATAATGCTGATTTGATTCAAGAGGAATGCATATCAGAGAATGCAGATAACTCTACAGAAGAGCCAATTGAAGGAGGGCCAGATGCAGATGGGGATGGAGAAGAGATGACTGATGGGATAGAGGAGGATTTTGATGAGGATGACAGCAATGAGCTGGTAAGGAATAACCATGCCATGTCTGTCTATACAGTTGCTACAAGTAACCACAGAAAAACAATCTGGGTTAACAGAATAAGCTCACAGCAGCACTGTGATGTTCTGTAGCCAGTGCCTAGTCCTAAATTCTTCATACACTGTAGTATCAATTAAGCATAAGGCCCTCTGAGGATAAACAAGAAACTATATTTTACTGCACTCGCTGATTTTAAAAAGGAGATGAAATGTAATTGAAATTGGTTTACATTTATTATTTTACATTTACTGAAATGTAGATGAGAAAGGAAAACGTGCTGTGGTTTTTTTTCTTTTTTAACCGAGGGATTTCAAAATTAAATAAGATTCTAGAATACAGAACTTTCTCATTAGTAAACATGTGCTCCCCCATAATCTCCAGTCTCTATCTGCCATGTGTATTTTCTGCAGACTGCATTGGCAGCTACAGATTTTTTTGATGGAGGGATTTTTCCTTAAGAAAAATTTGGGGTTTCAGTCTGAGCCTGCACCTTTCATGAAATGCCCATCCCGTTGTTAAACTTCTAAGTTCTTCTAGAGAAACATTAAAAAGTATTTTGAAAGTCAGATTTATACTTTTTATTCATTCCTAACAGTCTCCCTCTATTCCTGGCTTTCATATTCTTCTGCTTTGAGCAGAAATCACTTCTGTTGCTCAGTGTCACTGTCCCTGCTTTCTTTTTAATACACATTTAATCATGTCTGCACTGAAAAATCATTCAGTGAAGCCAACAGAAGTCAGTCAGCAATGAGCACAGCTGAACTAACACCAAGTCTGGAGTAACAGGGTATGTGAATAACCAGTGTTTTGTACTGCTTACTGCAAACACAATTTAAACCTACTGCTAATTTGAGGGTTTGTGCCCCTTTAGCAAGCACAAGGCCCTCTTGAATTTATAAATCCTGAATAGCATTATGCCCAGGAGAAGCTACTGCAACCTGAATCCCCTCATCTTTTAATATGAGATGTAGAAGAGATGACATCATTATCACTTTTTCTCAAAAGAACAGCTTCTCCTGAAAAGGTATGAGGATCTCTGTAAGCAGTTGCCACTCTGAATTTGTAAGAAGCTGAAATTTTGTAGTTAATAAATAGTTGTAAATATAATACCCCACCATGGCAAACACCCGATCAACTGAAGTGATATTAGCAATAGGGGTGACCATCGTTTAACAAGACTGATGGGTTTTGCACTAGTTAAGTGTCAGACTCCCTCCTGCAGACAAGTGGAGAAGTAAATGTACAGTATATTAGCCTCTGGTTGTTCAGTGCTGTCATTTCACCCTGTGGGTATGACATATTTAGCATATATCTACACTATAAAATGAAGCATGATGTAGAAGATATTTTTCATCTAGCAAAGGCCTAAGAAGGAAAGTTTCTAAAAAGCAAGCAGCACAGGAAGACTTCATTAGCAGTGAAAGTTTGGAATCGGCCCAGTCACATTTGCACATCACTGCTTCCAAGTCAAAAAGCCTTTCCAAGATTTATGTTATAGAATTAGTTGAAGTGCAGCATGTTGCAGACACAGCTCCAAAGACAGCTCAGCAGCCTGAGCCACACGTCTAAAGCGTGGGGAGGAACCATCTCCAGTTTCTCTGGGCCATTACTGAGCCCCTTGAGGCCTGAGAGGAGGTAGCTCACTGCACATGGAGAGTGGTGTCCTCTGCCTTGTGCCCAAGCACCCATGAGTGATATCCCCCAGCCCCAACGCAGTGGTAGCAAAGGAAGGCCAAGGAAGAGCACTTATGTGCATCACCTCAGTCAGGTGCAGCCCATCTCAATGCCAGGGCAGTGGAGCCTGTCACCCTCATGCCTTCCATCTTCCCAAACACTAAGAAGCTGGCAGTATTGTAGACTTTAAAGCTCAGAACCAAGACTGCCACTGATGTAAAATACTTCTTTCATCCTCCCTTGCCATTTCCCTCAAGCTTCAGAAGAGGGCACTTCACCTTAGTTTTCCTCCTTGCTATAATGGGATAGTAACATTTTTGCAAAGCCAAGGGAGATTAGTGAATGAAAAATTGCTATAGATAGGATAAAAGATTGCTCTACAAAGGATGGCTTCAAAGAAATCTCAGGCAATGGGTGTTTCCCACGAAAAGGCAATTATAAATTGAACTGTATGTCTTTCCTCTATAGTTTTTACCCAGTCGACAGTATTGACCAGTACAGTTATAATATGAAGCTGGTAGTTTATGATGCATACTGTAATTTATTCTGTTTTTCACTTATACTTACATATATTTATGTAGATATAATGGCCAATTCCTATAAGTTTTACTTTCCATTCCAATCACTGATACCTGTATAACTGGAAAGTCATTAATAATAATAATACCAAATATATAATGAATACCCCAGTAGGAATACTTGGGATTTCAGTCTGCTTCTACCTCTTCTATGCCCTGCTATCTAGCATTGCCCTCTGTTTTTTGAAAAGTAAAGTAGATGATAGATAAGCTTGTTATAAAACAAGAGGTCCTAATAGATATTGTTCTCCTGTTTTATGACAACTAAGTTATTTAGGAAAAAAAGATGACTAATAACAAATGGGGCACTTTGGAATGGAGCCAGTTACAACTCATTTGAGGAAGGAAAAAAAAAAATATTTTAAGCATGAAAAGTGTTAAATGTGAAACAATTAGGACAAACTTCCCATGTGTAAAAACATAACCTTGGACACAGAACAAGAAATACCCCTCCAAAGGGCATTTTGTTAATGAAATCTATAATCTTTTTCAAATACAAAGCTAAAGGGATTTAGGATGATGATGGACAAAAACTTTTTTTTTTCATCATTAAGAGCAGCAGAGCAAATAGAAAAACTATTGAAACAGGCATAGCTGATGTTCTGAAGCCAGTTCAGCACCAAAAATTGGTTGTGAGTCCACGAGTCTGAAAAGACTATTAGAGGGAGAGAGAAACATGAGTTAAATTTAGATCTTAACCTTTTTTGCAGTGCTTCATATTTAGCTGTAAATCTCCTGCCAAGCCATTTGCCAATAACGTGCTGCAGAACTCTTTTTGCTGAACACAATACTCTTCTCTCTTTTTGTTTCTCCTGTGACCAGCCCTAAGGCTATCAGTAAAGGAATAAGTTCAATAAGGACACACCTGCTGCCAGAGTCCAGATGCTGCCAGACTGGAGCCTCTGAATATGTGTATGTGGGTCTGCTCACTAGAGGACTCAAAAATATATTTCTTTCTCTATTTCTAGTTCTAACTTGCAAAGGAGGTGACGATGCAAGATGTATGCTGTGGCTTTAGGTGGTAGGGTCAGTTCTCTAAATTCACACACTGTCTATTTGGAGGAGCAGGTTGCTGCACGCTAACCGAGTGATGGCAGCTGTTCTCCTGCCTGCTTTCAGCCTAGACCAACTGTAAAGAAATACAAAGTAGTTTATCCTGTAGTCTGAGTTCAGTCAGGCACGGATTTAAGGAGGCTTTAGCCTCTTCATTTGCCTGCCTGGCTGCACACATAAAAACACATCACATTCAACAGCTGCACATCTTCTTCATCCACCATTTAGGTCTGGATGTTGTTCATCCCGGCACTGTCTTTTTCTATGCAGTAAAGACATGCCCACAAACAGGCGTTATGGCTCAGCTGAAGTGTGAAAAAGTTTTACGCCACAGTAACTTGATTGTCCATCTGAACTCCTAATTCAAGACATTCTGCATTTAAAATACCTGCTATAGCCATCAAACTTCACCTATTGAGAAAGTTTCTTTTCTACCAACTGTTTGCCCACAAATGTTTCTCTGTAAGTGACTCCAGTGCTGCAGACACTCCAGCTTGAGGGTGCTTTTAGAACAATCCCCAAAGACATTTGCTGCATTGAAATCCTGAAGAGTTGTTTAAAGGGTGATTTCAGAGATATGATCCAATGATGCACAGATATGCTAGAGACTGACAGAATCAACTAGTTGACTTCAACTTGCTCAGTGAAGTCATATGCTTCTCACCCACCTGTTCTTACATGTTGACCTTCCACTGCCCCTTATACAAGGGCATGCGATAATTTCTTGCAGATATATATATATATATTAAATAATCACTAACTTTTAACTCCTGAGCTTATTCTACAACTCATGTCACTTAACTGATCATCAGTGATAGCTGGAGTGGATGAAAACTTCAGGTCTGTTTCCATTGCTCCTTTTAGGGGAAAAAAAAAAAAAAAAAAAAAAAAAGACAAGTAGTTGGTTATCCTAGATTTTACTGGACCCATGAGTCAGGCTTTCTTGCATCAAACAGTTTTTAGTTGCAGTGAATTACAAATCATTGTGTTCCCTCCTAGTAAGCACACATCCACTCTTATTGTTTTTAATTTAAACTATCCCTCAGCCGCACTGTGAAAAAAGCAACACACGTACACAGCTTCCTGCCTTGCCTTACAGAAAACAAGCTCCTAGGAAAAAAAAGATATTCGTGTTTACTAAATTCACTTCACACACAAATCACAAACAGGCCACAAATCATTGGAACACAAGTCATCAGTGATATCAAGCAGTTTTCAGGTGCCTGCCACAGCTTTAAATTGTAAGGAGAGGGAAGGAAAGCCAATAACCCCCTCTTAGTCCTGTGGCTACACAGCAGAGAGTAGAAGACTCAGCTTTGCAGCACAATTCAACATACATTTTGATATTTGAGAAGCAGCTTGGCCTCAGTGCCTCTAAAACAAGCCCCTTCTCCTTACTAGAAGTAACATTAGCAGCATGTGGCACAGCTGAGAGCGTGCAGGAAAAGCATTTCTGAATTGGCATGTGCAGTGGTTTCCTTACTCTGCTGATGTAGCAGCTGGACAACCCAGTGCAGAACCAGTTTCATATAATAACTGCTCTGAACTTGTTTCAAACGGCACTAATCGATCATTGAGGAAGCACTGGCTCAGAATGAACTACAATTTATCACCACAATCCCCTTCTAAATAACAAAGGTGGCATCCAATTAATTAGCTGAAAGCCTGAAGTATTGTAGATTTGGGAAAAAAAAATCACTTTCAGCTAATGCTTAATAAAATACCAACAAACTAATTAATTGGAATGAGTTATACCCACGCACTCATATCTATATTACACTGTCTGAGAAGAATAGTTTCTATCAAACTGTCAGCCTTTCATAATAAATAACTATAATAATAATAGCACAGTGATGGTTCAGTAGTTAAGCATTCAGCAGAGCAAACAGTGTTTTCTGGTAGAGCATGTGATCCCAATGATTTCAAATACAATAGATTTACGGTGTCAGAACTCAGATCAGACTCTGGTTAGTGCTCGGCTGGAATTTGAAGTATATATTTGCAGTGGCAACATTGTAATTTTATGCTGGTGTAGCTATGCTAAAAATAATGAAGCCACACAAGCATTAGATGGGAGTTCCACAATAATGAGTCACCTTTAATGAGATGTATTGAGAGCAATTTTTATTAAATTATATCAGAAACAAAAGCTACAGAGACTGTGCAAGGCCTGGTTCTGGTTACAATGTAGATTTACTGCAGTTATTTCAACAACAATAATAGTTCTCTTTTTATTAAGTGTATTTCAGTTACATTTACCTCTCAAGGATATTTCATTTCTTACTCTCATCCTTTTCTCCACGTCTGCACTGCATGTTTTCAGTCTGCTGGACTTGTTCCTAACGTCTGA
>KL280393.1:22254-43566 GCA_000699545.1 Podiceps cristatus | reverse complement strand
CCCCCCCAAAAAAAACAAAACAAAACACTGTGTTTTCAGTGCCATCATGTGAGCTAGTGTGGCACTTCATGACTCCATTTACCAGCTGGCGTGGATGACATCATGTCATTCATTTCAAAAACTCCTGGGAAATACAGTTGAGATTTGTGAGGAGTTTTGAAGCCTAGGGGTGAGTAGTATGTGTCTGCAAAGCAGAATTGTTAAACCCATTTGGGGGCAGTTCTTCCTTTCTTACGCTTTCTGTAAAGTAGGAAGGGGGGGAAAAGACCACCCAGGAATTTGTAGTGAGGTGCAAGGTAGGTGTCTCTTTGCACCTGCGTGTTGAGGTGTGAGTTTATTTGAACAGGTAATAACATTACCTGTTCCCGTTTATTTCAGAGCATAGCAGGTTATTGTGCTGAGCCTAGGAAAGATGGATAACAAATTAGAAATTTTGCAATGTGGAAAGTGAAAGTACTTGCTGCAAAAATGAAAATTATGCTAATGCAGATAATAACTGAGGTGTAGTGTCCTTATCAACTGTGTGAGGTATGTTTGAGGGACCTTTACACTTTCTCCTCATCACCCTGAACAACATTCATGCTATTATGATTTGTTGCTGTTCTCATCTGACGGCCCCTAGAACAAGACTGACGTCGCTGCTTCTGTAATGCTGCATGTCATCAGTCTGCTGTTTGTGAAGAATGCGACACAGGAAAGTCCTAGAAGGTGAATGCCTTTGACGAGCAGGTCACACAGCGGTATTGCTGGTCTTGCTGCACTGTGTTCCCTGCGTATCTGAACTGTTGACCAAGAAGAGTAGTTGTTAATTCAGCCATATTTAGGATTAAAGTCTTGTCAGGACACAAACTATCTAAAAATAACTGGATGTTCCCCTCTTGAAATAGTACAGAGCATCCACAAACCATCTTGGTTAAAAAGCAAAACAAACAATTTTTGACTTCAACCTAAAGTGCACTTTCTGTGGCTTGTTTTGCACTATTACACTCTGAGTTCCCCTAAATACCTGTTGCATTGTTTACAGTGCTTTCAGGAAAAGAGCTTTTGGGAAATTCCTTGAATTGTTGCTCGTGCTCAGCATTGGGCTTTTGTATAAATGTTTAAGCATTTTATTATGAGTTTAGTTCCCAAAAGCCATAGCAAAGAAAGGCCGAGCTTGTGCCACAGATGGCAGTGCTGGCCCTTTACCGGGGCAGCGGGTGTTAGGAGGGATCAAGCTGTTGACATTAGGTGGAGATGGGGAGGGCAGTGCTTGGCATGGGCTGTGGGGGAATGCCTGGGTGCCCAGACTCGGTGACCAAAATCCTCCCTAGGCAGTTGCCCAGCTAACGGAGCAGCAGGATCTCTCCTGCACGACCAAGAACCCACCGTGACCAGGTGTCCCTTTGTATTCCCATCAGTTGACGTGCTGGCTTTCCACCCAGCGCACCTTCCTGTGGCGATGGGCTGTCCTTTGCAAACTGGGAGTAGCCTGCAGGTTGGTGAAGGAACTTGTTTGCTGCTTCTGGTGGAGGCTTGAGGTGGAGCAGAGCATGGGTGCAGCTGGCAGCTGTGAATCAGACATTGCTCCCTGGCACACGCGGGTGCCATCATGGCGTTAGCAGCAGACTTGGCACAAGTATGGAGTCCTTCCTGAGACAGTGAAAGGGGTTGTGTGGGACAGGGACTTCATTTGTGCTGAGAAGTCAGTAGAGCCGGTACCTGTGCAGATGTAGCTGCTGGTCCGGGCTCCAGCCTGAGGCATGTTTCCACAGCTCAGCCAGGCAGAGCATATAAAGCATCAGTGTTCAAGAGTAAACTCGTAACGGAGAGTCCTGCTCCTACGCTGATCCTGAGTAACGGCTGTGCTTGTACCTATCTGTGGCTTGGCTTTTGTTGCTGCAGTAGCAAATGCTTTCTCTTTTTTTGAACAGCTGTGCTAGCTTGGTGTGTTGTGGGTTGTTTCCTCTCCTCCTGTCCTCCTCCCTCTCACAGGTTCAGGCACCTACTCCTTCCTGTTCTCGACCAACGTGCCTGCTGTTTCTGCAGTCCCATTCTCTCTTAGACTTGGGTCACTATCTTCGTGTTACTTTGCTCTCTCCGGGGCATTGGGAAAATGTCTTATTTGAAGAGGAGAGCCTTTTCATGGTTAGAAAAGGGAAGACTGTCTTCTAGATCCTGCTTGTGTCATGATCTTAGCCACACATAATCAGACTATTTGCCAGCTATAATGTAGATTGTCTAGGTGTCATTGGACAATATATAGTATTTATGCGAGTTTTTAATACATACTGCCAAAATCGATTTATTAAAGTGGACATAGATTATCCTTATTTTATGGGTGAAAGCAAATTGGTGAGTTATCCTTTCATGGAAGGTCAGTAACAGATACGGGATTTGTTTTTCTGGGTTTTCTGATGCTCATTACCACAGTATACATTGCCTTTGGAAACAATCTGTGATTGTATCTGCAGTTTTTAGGTTCTTGAGATTACCAGTGCTTATTAAATAAGTAATCCACCCTTCAGAGATACTGTTCAATAAAACGTGGCACTGAACCGGGTGGGCCTTTTTTCTGCAGTGGTTGTTGCTGGCCTGGTTTATTCCTCTGGCCCTGCTTGTTCTGAGGTTCCAGAGGAGTTTATAGCAGGGAACACACAGAAATGGCTGGAGGCTGGCACGAGGAGGGATGGGGAATGGCATGAGAAGGCATTGCCTCAGAGAGAAACACCCGTGAACCTGCAGACATTTCGGCTTCTTGGTAGTGATTTCAGCAACACGTAATAATACAGCAGTCACTGGTGGATTTTTAGCAACTTTAATTTCTTTAGCTTTCCATTGATACTCCTCCAGGGGCAGTAACGTATTTGGGTATGCTCTGGGTCAGTCAGCATCATTATTCCATAAAGGGACATTTCAATAATATGGAAAATAAAAGTCATTCAGCACTAACTTCATCTTTTGTGTTTTGGCAGGATTGAAAAATGGCTGAAGATGGCAGTGATGAGACTATGTTTATTTGTAAGTATTAGAAAGGAAAATGATTTAACTCTTATGATGTGACTTGTCTACTCAGAATGTTTGAAATTAAAGACTAAAACAGACTAAGTTTTTATTTAGAAAATTATTTGTGAAAGGAAGCTCAAACACCGTATGGAGGAGTAGAAAGTGGCTTATTTTAAGCGTGCACATTTTCCTGGTTTTGTTGGCAAACACACAAAGAGACCTCTGAATGTGACTTAGCAGAACGGCTTTTTCATGGTTGAAGTGAGACTGAAGGCCTAACACTAGCCTAAGCCCTTCATTTATACAGCCAGCTTTAGCAACCAGGGGTGTCTGTGAGGAACTCTGATCTCTAGCCTGAGTTGAAGATCCTCTCCTCCACAGGAGGAGAATGCAGGCTCATTGTCCTTTCTGGACAAGCCCTGTTTGAGATGCACTGACTGCCCTGGCAAGTCTCACTCGTGGCATTCACTCTGTTTTCTTGTGCCCCTGCGGCGAGGCCTGCCTTTCACGCTGCTCGGCTTTCTGGCCTGCCTTCTACGTAACCCTGTGTGCCAGACTGGGCTCCGTGACCTGGGATCTGGACTCGTGGGGTTGTGGCGCGTGAAGAGAGGCTGCAGCAGTGGTGTGCCCAGGGAGTGTGGTGGGCAGTGTCCTGTGCTTGATGGAGCTTGGCTAGTAGGCTTGTTTCCCAGTGGCATACTAGCCCTGCAGCCTCTCCTTTGTCACCAGCCTCAGACATGCAGGATCTGGTGTTACAGTGGGAAAAAGTTAGGAGGTGTAGGTTCTGTTCACCTACTTGTATGAGCAGAGAGGGCCCGGATATTATGGATCCGATCTGGGAGGAGCAGAATGGAACATATGTCTTCGCTCTTTTACCCCTGATGGCTCCACAGCTGCACATTAACCTTATGCCAATTCTATCAGAAGGTTCCACTTTTCCCTCGACCACAGATTCACCAGGGTTCCTTCAAAAATAATGTTGACTCAATAGGCATTTTTCTTGAGTTGCAGATACCAGTGGTGAAGTTGCCTTCTCTTCCCCTTCCTAAAAAGACCCTGGTGCATAGCAACCAAGGATAGGGATGTGATACCATTCCCTAATTGCACAGATAGAAGGTGCACGATTTCCCCCCTTACAGAAGAGACTGTAGTCATGGAATTTTTTGAGCTTGCTTGTGTTTTCTATAAGTTTTTCCGATGGAATATGCGGACTGCTTATGTTCTGAAAACGTGAATTGTTATAAATGATAGTGTGCACTCCCACAGTTAACATCATTGATTATGTATTTCATAGACATAAGAGTTTCAGAACATTTTTTATAGAAGTCTGTGAATATACTTCCCACAGGGTATTTTACCTTTTATCCCATGCTTAGTTTTGTATTTCTCCTGTGGCTGTAATCTCTTGAAAGTGTCGCATATGGTGAGTGTAACAGCCTTGGGGAATGTCTGCTGTAAGGCATCCCTTAGATTTTGAGAGAGATGCTACACAATGTCAGTATTGTGTTGCCCCTGCTTCCATCATTCATCCGCAAAGGAGTGAGAGAAACGCGTAGCTTATTCCTGCATGTAGTGTTGTCTGCACCTTGTTGAACCTGTGCAGTGGCTGTCTCTGCAGAGGCAAGGGGTGCCTGGGTGCAGTCGAAAGGTAGGGGGAATGGCAGAGTGCTTCGTTCCCTTGGGCAGCAAAGCCCGTGTAAGAAGCTGGCGCTCTGGCTATTCCTCCCTGTCCCTGTTTGTTATGACAACCCTTTGTGGATGATAATCCGGTTCTTTTCAGCAGTCTGGTTTACACATTCCTCTGTGGCTCCACTGCCCTCTCTGGTTTTGGAAGTTTGTATTTAGCTCAGATTATTTCAATAATATTAAGCACAGTCTGAGCTACAGGCACACCTGAGGGGGGTGGTGGTATGGTAAACAGCGCAGGACGGGGGAGGCCATTTGGCTGTAGGCTTAGTTTTGATGCTGGTGCTATGTGAATAGCACTTGCCCGCTGATCCTTTCCTCTGATACAGCTGTCTGGTACTGTACAGCAAACTGGACTGGGAAGTTTATTCAGCTGAAAAATAAACTGATGGGAAAAGCTGGTTGTTTTGTTTCTTGGTTTGCCAGAAGGCAGCACAAACAGCTGTACAGGAAGCAGTGGCCAGGCTTCGGGGTTGCACGAGCTGGTATTGCCGTTTGTCAAAAATATGTGGATTTTTACTGCTGAGCTGCTTTTGTTATCAGAAGAAGAAACAACATGGAGCTGTGCATTGTTGTTTGGGATCCTCTTTCCATGTTTTAGAAGAAATCCTTTGGTTAGTTCAGTGGGACAAATCCTGGGAGGGAGAGGTTTCCAGTTAGGAGTAGCTTTACCAGAGGGGACATACCCTGGAATGACATGGCTTTTGTCTTGTTCTCTTCCCAGGCAAGGTGTAACCACCCCCTACTTCACGTCCTTACTGGGGTTACCTGACTTGCCCTTGTGAGCGTGGAGCTCAGGGAAATCACACTATAGGAATATAACCCCTGTGTGATGATCTCTTCTTAAGCTGCGTCAGCAGCTGTCCAGGCAGGGCAGTTTGACAGCTATTTTTCACAGTGAAGCAGTGTATATGCATTTGAAATCTTGTTAGGTTGGCTTATTTTAGAAAGCCTCAAATTATCCTGGTCTGAAAATTGTTTCCTAGGAACCATTCGGTTCTGGGTGATTTACAGCCGCTTAAACTAAGTTCATTTAGGTAAGCTGACAGTGAATTAAGAAGTGGCCAAAGCGTATTGCGCAGCCAGCTGACTTGTTTGGAAAGGCACCAGAAGGTATCATGGAGGTACCTGTCCCTGCGTGTGGGTGAGGAGAGTGAGCAGGCCAGGTGCGGCTCCGGGCAGAGCTGGGCTCCCACAGCGTGCTCGTGCCTGCTGAGGCTCTCTGCCAGTTCTGCTACTGGTATGGGGTTCATACCTCCTGTCACTAAAAAGACCACACTACCCAAGCTGTTTCTAAAAGCCTGGGTTCTGGTGAAGGTAGTAACATGGTTTTCTTCAGCTGTTAGATGTTGTGGCACTTTATCTGAAGAATAATGCCATCTTTAAGCATAACGTTTACTGTGGATATAAGGCAATTATTTTCCTTTGAGAGAGAACTTAAACAATTGTCTTCGGATAGCACTGATTATGGTGTGTGTGTTATCTCTCCTGCACAGGTGCCAGCTGTCAACTTGATGTTCAATTATACATGTTCCTTTAAG
The DNA here is from genome assembly GCA_000699545.1 of Podiceps cristatus. NCBI lineage: Eukaryota > Metazoa > Chordata > Aves > Podicipediformes > Podicipedidae > Podiceps > Podiceps cristatus. The sequence continues at coordinate 37,354 of KL280393.1, read as the reverse complement.
CAATATAAATAAACATCTGTCTCTATATGCATGTATTTTGCCTGGTGCTAGATTTTGTGTTTGGCTCTTGAAAGAAGGAGGCAGCTGTCTTACAAAAGTGTTTTCCATCAACCTTTCCATATGCTGTCTGCTTCCTTGCAGGGTGCGAGGACTGTGGGCAGTACCATGATTCAGAGTGTCCTGAACTGGGCCCAGTAGTGACAGTCAAAGACTCCTTTGTATTGAGCAGGGCAAGGTAAGGATCATTTGTGTCAGTTCTGAAGAACCCAGCACTCACGTTCATTCTTTAAGGCATATTTGCTGTTTAATGGGTGTCACGCTGACAGCTGAAAAGTGAAGTCCCAATCTATGGAAAGCACATGGCTTTCATTAAATAGAAAAACTGATGCACACACTTAAGTACTGAATTGAATAAATAAATAAATAAAAATGCTGCTCATCAGGACTTGGCTTCTTTGCTAAGGTTTCTGGCAAAAAGTCAGATTGTGCCAGATGGGGCGATGAATTCTGTCTTGGTCAAATACCTGCAACTTTTTCCCCTCCTCAGATGTACCATATTAGTTTGAGAAGTGTGTGAGGATTTCTCATTCATATGAATGGTTGTGTCCTCCTGCTTGGTATAACCTCTGTAGTTCCTCCACTGAGAAGCAAAACAAGTTGTTCTCATTATTGTGAGCCTTTACAAATGATAAGGGGTAATGCTTCTGTCAGAAAATCTGTGACAGCACAGCATAAACATTCGCGCTTGCCAAAAGAAACAAATAGACTAAATCTTGTTAAGAGAAAACAACACCGAGTAGTGATTTTTACAGGGAAAAGCAACCGGGCATTGTCAGCAAAATTCATATTAAGGTGTCGAATGTAAGGCTAAGGGAAAGAAACAACTATCGTGAAGATGCAGTACAAGTCCACAAAGGGAAGAGAGTTCAAATGGCTTCGTGTATTATATAATGTGCTTAGGGCTTCCGTATTTCTTCTTGGGAAGTCACGGACAGAAAACATGGGCCAGTGGGCAGCAAGTCTGACACGTGCTGGCTATGTAGGCCATACTGTGCATTCCAAGATTATTTTGTAACAAATACTGAATGTGTTGGATCTGCCGCGGGTGCCGTGACCCCTCTCCGCCTGGGCAGGATGCTCTTAGAGTCCCACGGCGTTCGCTGGCTGCGCGACCGCAGGAGCCGTAGCTGTTTTTCTGGGCCTTCCCAGAAAAGGAAGCTCCCTGCAGCTCCTGCCAGGCACCGTCTTCCTGTGTCCGGAAACCTGCCCTGGATGATCTCCTGTGGCAAGTGTTAATGGGGACAACTGTCTTAACAGCCCTGACACCAGAGGTGCTTTGTTCTTGAGGGTGATTTCAGAATGCCCATAGGAATAATAGAAACCGGTGATGGAGGTGCTTTTCTTATACATGGAAACCGGGAAGTGCAGTAAGTCTCCAGCCCGTACTAAGCAGATTCAATGACAAGTTAAACTGTTATTTCTTACCTTGTATCTTTTTTCTTTTTTTGCCTTGCAATTTAATGCTCTTATTTATTTGTACAGTGGAGAATTACCATAGTGTCCAGATGTTCCAACTGTGAACATTTGCAAATACGGTATATGCTCTGGTTTTCAGCCTTTTTTTTTGACAAGCAGATGCTAAATTTTCTCTAGTGGAAGAGTGGGTTGCTGGATATTGGATTTGAAATTAGAGTTTAAAAGTGGCTGTGTTGCAGAAATTGTCTTTATTTTCCTGAAGACTTTACAGCTGAAAACAGGTAAGATAAGAAAGGGAAAGAAGAAATAAATGGCAACCTTTATTTTATATCTGGGGAACAGTAGCTGAGAGAGTGAGTTGTCTGAGGTTGAGAGCAAGTTTAACCACAAACTGGATATGAATCTCTCAAAAACCAGTCTAGTTGCTTAACCACATGATCGTTGTTTCCTCTGTCCTACTGAAAAGATAAAACGGATGCTTTATGGTTAGAAAATAAGTGTTAAGAAACATCTTTTGAACTTCACTGTCTCTAACACTGCATATTCTGTTATTAAAACTGAAAGCATTTTTTCAGCTCATTTGCTTGTCACTGTGATTGCAATCTTTTTGTATTTCTCTTGACCTAGACAGGAAAGTGGATCTGCCAGTGTCAACTTCTATAAAGTAGTTAGTAGCCTGTCTGATTATTGTTAGCTTTTCATCTGTTAGCACAGACCTGAAAAAACAGGGTTACATTTGGTGTCTGTAAAACCAATATGGTGGTTCCAGTCATACTTTTTTTTTTTTTTAAGATGTTATCTGTGTATTATATATAGTAACAGTATTTACTACATAGAGTTCTTCCCAGAAGCTTGTTTGGTAAGTGAGAGAAGCTGGGAGCATAGAAGCACTTGTGATCAACGTATCAATGTTTGTAATAAGGGAGCTAGAAGACAGAAGGGAAACTCCCAGGGCTTTCATCTTAAGGGCTATGATCTGCACAACTATATAATGTGTTAATTTGGGGAGGGATATAGATTATTATTTAAAATAAACATGATCATGACCAAAGATCTGTAGAGTCATAGGATAATTCATTTTGGAAGAGGTCTGGAATATTCCAGTCAGAACTAAGATCCAGGCTGAATCACTCATTTTTCATTTTTATGCATATTGTCTCTTCTGCTCTTGCCATGAGCTCCTGGGAAGAGCCTGACTTCTCTGTCTCAATGACGTCCCTGTAGGTGTGCACAGGTGTCTGTTTGGACCCTCAGAGTCATCTCTCCCCTGGGCTGATAAAGCTCTGCTTCCCCAGCCTCTCCTCACAGGGTGACTGCTCTAGCCCTTGACCGTCCTGGTGGTCCTCCCCTGAGCTCACTCCAGTTTGTCAGTGTCTTTCCTGTATTGGGAGCCCAAAACGGGAGGCAATAGGTAGACAGGATCTAGCAAGGGCAGAGTGGAGCGGGACAATCATTCGCCTCAGTCAGTTAGCTGCTTCTCTCCATACCATGTAGGATGTGTTTGGTCCCTTTTGTTGCCGGGACATGCTATGGCCTCACATCCAGCTTGCTGTCCATCACCGCCCCCAAGGTCTTTCTCCCTGGTGATGGTGCTGACTGGGGTTCTTCCTCCTCGGGTGCAGAGTTGCATATGTCCTTGGAATTTCATGTGATCCCTGTCAAAGTATCTCTCCAGGCTATCCAAGTCCCTCTGGATAGCAGTCCTGCCCTCAGACACACGGACTCTGTCCCCCAATAAGTGTGATAGGCAAACTGGATGAGAGTGCACTCTGTTGCCTCTTCTAGGTTTTTGATAAAGATGTTAAACAGTACAGATCCTAGCACAGACCTCTTTGGTAGCCCAGTTGTTGTGGCCTCCAGGTAAAGGACCATTGATCGTGACCCTCTAAGCCCGACCACCCAATAAATTAGTAGTTGTGTACCCATCCAGACCATGACATCCCAACTTGGGTACAGAGATAGTATTGAAAGCCTTACTAAAGTCAAGGGAAATGACATTCACTGCTCTTCCCTCATCCACAAATCTGGTCATTTTATCTTGGAAGGCAAACAGTTTGTCAGGCATGAGTTGCCCTTAATCAGTGGTGACTGTTTCCAGTCACCGTCTCCTCTGGTGCTCGTAAGTGCCTCCCAAAAGGTCTTGTTCCATGATTTTCCCAGGGACTGAAGTGAGTCTGATGAACCTGTAGTTCCTTGTATCATCCTTTTGGCTTTTTTTGAAGATGAGTATTTGTCTGTCTTCAGTCATCAGGGACCTGCCCTGATGCCCATGATCCTTTCAAGCCGATAGAGAGTAGTCTCACTGCGGTATTGGACTGCTTTGTCAGCACCCTCAGGTGCATCCTGTCAGGTCCTTGGACTTACAAGGGTTGAGTTCTCACTGATTTGGCTCTCCTCCACTTCTAGTAGTTGTTCTCCTCTATTTATAAATCTTCATAAAAGTTAGGGTATTTTGGTCAGAACTTTGCTGTCACTGGAGATTGGAGAAATAGATGTTGACTTCTTTCTTCCACGGGTTCCTGCAGTGTTGTCCCATGTGTAACTGTGGATTGGAAGTTTTTTGGGGTTGGGTTTTGGTTTGGTTTTCTCAATTCTCTTCTTCAATTTTTAGATCATCTCTGCCTTCTAATTTGGAAATAAGACAATTGGAAGATGGGACTGAAGGAGTGTTTGCTCTGACTCAGCTAGTGAAACGTACCCAGTTTGGCCCATTTGAATCCAAGAGAGTTGCCAAGCTGGAAAAAGAATCGGTTTTTCCCCTGAAGGTAAGACATGGGACATGAAAAGCAAAAACAAGGAGTCAGTTTTACCTGTGATGAATTTATGATATCTAACACTATGGGGAGGGGTGAGTGTATAGGGGTGTTATTTGGGACATTTTTCTGGCATACCCTGTAACAGACTAGCTAAACAATTGTTCTGTGGGCAAGATACAGAAGAACCAAACTAGAGGCTCATTCTGCACATTTGAAGTCAACATCTTTATAGGAGGTAGGGCTAGGATACAGTCAGCAAAACTGCTTGTCTTTCACCTTCTGCATGTGATGATACAAGAGGGACAATGACTATGGCAGTTCATTTCAGTTGTTTTAATGAGTCTCTTAAATTTGATTGTGTTTGCTTAATGAGCAATGTATGCATTAGGTTTGTGGAACATGCAGAATAATTTTTTTTTTCTGTCTTGTATTTGTTTTATTCTTCTCTTGACAAGTTTTGGTAGGAAAAATGCTACCATAAAAATTGAATTCAGTCTTAGTTTTCAGTAATACCTAACTCAGAAGTAAAGATTTAGAAAAGCAACTTGGGCTGATGGGTGTTTCACAGCGTGCTGTTTGGATTCCCCTCCATTCTCCTATATTCAGTTATTCAAATTTTGTGAGAAACTGGTTTCTATAGCAAGAATTCTTAGGATAGAAATTCAGTTTGTTCCCATCCTGCCCCTGGTAGTCTGTCTTAGACTTACTCATCTGAAGATGTGACTGATAAATGAAACGTGCCTGATGCAAGTGTTGAGGCTTGCTTTGACTCTGATGTACATTGAATGGAAGCCATTGCAAAAGCAGAAAATAAAAGTTCTTCTTAACTTTGTATTATTTGTTAGGGTTTTATTATATGCATATTTTGCTTGGCAGGTCTTCCAGAAGGATGGACCCCTAGTATATTTTGACACCTCCAATGAAGATGATTGCAACTGGATGATGATGGTGCGACCAGCCACCGAATATGAGCATCAAAACTTAACTGCCTTCCAGCATGACAATGATATTTACTTCACCACCTCCCGGGACATCCCACCAGGAACTGAGCTGCGAGTGTGGTATGCAGCTTTTTACGCCAAAAAAATGGAAAAGCCAGTGCTGAAGCAGGTCACTAGTATTGCCAATGGTATGTGTGGGGGCCTTTTTTCCTTCCTAAGGGCCCAGTCCTGATAGGGACTGATAGTCCCCTGCTGTTGTAGTTGACAGTGCTGTTTATCAAATAGGCTCCGACCCTGAGTTTGTTAGCCCTTAGAGTCAGACTAACCTGCATACATGGTTGCCCTACAAGAAGAAAGCCCAGATTCTTCACCATGATATATCTGAGTTTTTGAAAACAGAGGGCCTAGTTGATGATTCAGCCTCTTCAGAGTGAACAAACTGCATCATTAGTTCTTAACTACAGAGCTGGTTGTTGCATCAGAAACATTTCTGGGTAGAAGAGCAAAGGAACCCAAGTGTCAGTGTAAATCTAAATGTACGCACAGATTTGATAAAGAAGCCATCCTTTTCCAGTTGTAGTGAAAATGTTTTGGTTTTGCTCAGAACTGTTATACAGTTCAAAAAAACTACTTTTATGTTATGCAGCCTTACATGGGAGCCGTTAGAATAAGTTCAAGAGTGAACTGCCCTTCCACATGATTGCTTGTGCATTGGCAAAGAAAGGCAGCAGATTTTTTAGAATCTGAATTAGTATTGCCAGAAGTCTTCTGTTCCTCTGCCCCTTCATTTTCTTCTACTTTTGCATTTCTACAGCTAAAAGGCATGATCCTTTAGCATTGCAAGGGCATTTTCTTTTTGCTCTTGAGTTGGAAGTACTCCCTGAGTGGTATTACTGCTACGCTGAGTATAATTTGGGGTGAGAAATGGCTTGGGGAGAGGCCATTGCCATCAGCATGCTCTATGGCTGATCTTGATGGTAAGCACAGTGTTAAGTGCTACAGCTGAATCAATACAGTTAACAGGTTTCTGATTTCCAAGGTGTTTCCAATTGGTATTAACAGAGAGGTTTCATCTTTATCCTCTTTAGTGTAACCTGTTGATGTATTTTTGTGTCCATGTGGGTATTTAAAAATACAGTTTAGGTGCGTCCTGCTTTCTCCGTTCAGCACTTTTGCTATACACTCCAGAATATGAAAGGCACATTGTATGAGATTCAGGCATAAGAATGTCCTCATTAGGATTTTACATGAGAATGCTTTTGCAGGCCTGCTATAGGGCAAAACTTTGTGACTATGGTTACTGCCCTCAGCACAGAGCAACAGAATCAAAGGGTCTGGAAAGTAAAGAAACGAAACTGTTTTTCCTCTTCGCAGATATGTGTTTGGTAGTGATGGAATCTGATAAAGAGGGGAATAAAATCTCTTCAAAACCTTCGTCTGCTGTCTTCTCCCATAAAAAAATGAAGAAATCCAGCATACCAGCAGCTGATCCAGGAGGTATGCAAAATTACAGTATTTTTAAGGGAGACAGATGACAGATACAGATCTAAAGAGCTGTTAGGTATACCACTTCTTTGCAGACGTTATGATTATATAACTTTCATCAAATATTAATTTAGAGAGGATTTGAAAGTCTGGATTTTTCTCTTTATTTTCACGGCCACAGTGCTTAAAATACATATGAAGGTTAAGTGACAGAGGGGCAGATGATTTTCATGAAAACCACAACTGCTTCTGACTTCGGAGGTGGTTAGTGTTGGGGTGGGGCAATTCCAAAGAAAATCTTCAGAATCTTAGACAAAGTCTAATTGTTCAAATGATCAGGTTCTAGAAGAAAACATGAGACTGTGAGTAAATAATCATCATAATAATGATAAAGGAATACACAAAACCAAGTGACGCAGAATGCAACAATTGCTCATCACCTGGTGATTGACAGCCTGTCCCCCAGCAGAGATTCCCAGCCCCTGGCCAATTCCAGTTTTACATATGGAGCGTGACGTCATGGTAGGGAATGTCCCTGTGGCCAGCCAGGGTCAGCTCTCCTGGCTGTGCCCCCTCCCAGCTTCTCGTGCCCCTCCTCGCTGGCAGAGCGTGGGGAGCTGAAAGGTCCTTGACTTAGTGTAAGCGCTACAACTGCTTATCAACAACTGAAAACATCAGTGTGTTATCAACATTATTCTCATCCTAAATCCAAAACTCAGCACTATGCCAGCTACTAGGAATAAAATTAACTCTATCCCAGCCAAAACCAGGACAACAGTGCACAACTAGGGTTTCTAGGTTTACTGCTTGAGGCAGGGACAATTTTCCAAGACAGACTTGAGTTTTGCAGATAGTGCTATTTCAGTTTTAATAGCCTGCAACTTCATGAAACAGATACAGTAGCTTACATGTTGCTTACCAGTCTGACTTTTTTAAAAAAAAAAAAAAAAAAAGTTATGCAGAATCTTGCGGTTTAGGTTTGCTGGTTTTTGCCTCCTGGATGGAGCTCTCAAGAAGTTCTTTTGAAAGCCTGTGAAGAAGGAATTTCTGTTGCTGAATTGTCTAGTCATTTATTTATTTATTATAGTGTGGATGAGGTCACAGCTCTGTAGTGCATTGAACGTAACTTGTAGCAGGGATCAACCTCTGCCTCAAAGAATCTTTTATTTTGGTTTAAGAGCCAACAGTGAAAAGGAGGAAGTAAGTTTATCGTCCCATTACAGATGGGGTCTTCAGGCAGAGAAAGATGAACTGACTTGCTCATGATCATACAGGAAATCTGTGGCAGAAACTTGAGACACAGTTTGAATCTCCTGTGCTGCCATTCTCTTAACCTAATTTCAGTCTCATTGTCCTCCTCTGGGGGAGTCTTGTAGACTGTGGAATATTCAGCTTTGTGTGTACCAAAACCAGTCCAGATTTATCAGATTTTGACAAATTCAGACATATCATCCAAGGACTTAAAGACAATGGACTGTGAACAGAATAACTGTTTTCCTTTTTTTCATGTAGTGATAGGACAAGGGGGAATGGCTTTAAACTGGAAGGGGGTAGATTTAGATTAGACACTAGGAAGAAATTCTTCACCATGAGGGTGGTGAGACACTGGAACAGGCTGCCCAGGGAAGTTGTAGATGGCCTGTCCCGGGAAGTGTTCAAGGCCAGGCTGGATGAGGCCTTGAGCAGCCTGGTCTAGTGGGAGGTGTCCCTGTCCGTGGCAGGGGGGTTGGCACTAGATGATCTTTAAGGTCCCTTCCAACCAAAACCATTCTCTGATTCTATGATATTTTTTTTTCATTCCAGTTTGATTTGCCCCCTAATTTCTTCTTTATTTTCTTTATCTGACGTGAGCCAATATGTTCATTAAAACATTAATATGGTGGTTTCATAGAACATGTAATTAATGAAGCTGCTCAAAACCAGATTTTCATTGTCCTCGCCCTTACTTCCATTAATCCAAATGTTCTTACTCTGCAATGCTCTTCACAGAGAGCAAGGAGGCTTCTTCTACTTCTGTCCTCAGCTGACTCAGAAGAGGACTGGTAACCCTGGTTTCAAAGTTGCTAAAAATGGCTTTATATTGTGCCTTTGATAATCATAGTTCTTTAGAAAGTGATAAAGGGACCCTGAAGACTTTACAAGAGCACTGATATTCTCTCCTGACTTCATTGAGTTTCTGTTCTGACTTCTCATCTGTCCTGATGTTTCAAGTGTTGATGTTTGGAAAATCCTGAAGTGCTCCTAGCTGCCCCTGTGGGCCTCTTACTGCTTAAATCCTAACTTGTGATACTCAGGGAGTTATTGCAAGATATGCAAAGCTACAGGAATTTACCACCTTCCCATTTTCAAAGCTTTTCAGTATTTCTTCTTGTGATTTAGTGAACGCTCCGGAAGGCAGTGGAGCTGCAGAAGCAGAGGCCAGCCAGTGGACATGTAAAGTGTGTTCATCTGCTTTCCAGGAGCCTCAGCTGCTGACAGGTAAGAAGTGCTAGAAATTCATGAGTACTGAGAAGTATCAGGAGAATTCTCCTGTTCCAGAGCAGGACACTGTGAAGCCATGCCCCATCTGTGATGCAGTAAGATAAAGGTTTTAATTTTTGCATTCCTTTAAGTAAAAGGGTAGGGGGGAATGTAAAACAGTGATGTTTTGGATGTGGCAGTGGTCAATTTCTGGGCAAACAACTGTGATGTTGAATCTAGAAGAAAAAAACCTGTTGTCTAGAGATGACATGTGAATGTTAGGAATATCAAGGATGGGGAACTGCCTAAGTAGTTTATAATATCAGTGTTGCCAGCTTGTACTTAGTGATGTTGTCTGTCTGGTATTTATGGCACAAATTTAGTAAAGGTAATGAAATATTTTTTTCCCCTGCATTTCATTTGCAGCTATTTTATGCAGTTTTTAAAAGCACTTATAATATTTAAGAGCTCTGACCATTTGATGAATCATTTTTAAAAGGGGACTTAGGCAGCTAAATAACTTGGGCATTTGGAAAAAAGTACCATTATTGGGGAGCTCAACCTTTTTGCAGTGAAAAAATTCTGTCCCTGTGAGTAATCGTTTCAATATTTAATAGACTTTATACTTTTATTTAGGTATTGTGACTGCTTTTGAAATAATTTGCTGTGAAGTGAGGTTGACTGGATAGATGTGCTTTGACTGGATCTATCCCTTTGAGTATTTCATGACAATTTCTTTCCTTCTGACTCTCTCGTTCTTGCCCATTCACCCAGAGCACTTGCTGAGTCACCTGGAACAAGCTAAAGGTGCCCCCCAAACCAGCCAAAATGAGGCTGTTGCAGAGAAAGCAGCAGAGACTCCTCCTGGGGATCAGCCAGTGGCTTGTGATGCAGCCAGTGCCGGTACAGACTCAAGGAGGAAGGCCAGGCGGGGAAGAAAGCCCAAAACAGCAAAAGCAGAAACACCTCTTGCCACCGTTGAAGAGAAAGAATCTGCAGGTAAAACAAAGCTTGAGAAAATGCTGAGCACATACTCCTTCGTACGTCTGTAGTGATGCCTTCTCAGAAAGGCCTAAAAAGTGGCACAGAGATGAGGTGGAGGTTTATAGTTAGATCACTAAAGCAGACAGTTTACAAACTTTGTTAATTATCTCCGAGGGCCTTGCCTACACTAAGTGTTGCAGCACCTACATGTAGATTACCTGCATTCCCCTGTGATGGTTTTAGCAATAGAGAGGCCCAGCAAAACACAGGGTTTTGAGAGATCTGCCTCGCTTTCTGCAAGAAGGAAGAGGAGAGAAAGCATCCTCCCTCTCAAAAGGAGATACCTTCCTCTCTCTATCTTAAGGTTTATTCTTGAAAGGGACCTTTTTTCAGGGCCTTACCTTCCTTCAAGGGAAGATCTATGAGGATATTTCATGATGCATAGTCAACTGATTCCTTAGTAATTGGTAGGAAAAATAAGAATTTATGCTTCCGGAAGAGATGTTGGCTACATCTTACTTGTCATTCATTCAGTAGCCACTTTCTTTATCTTGCAACTGCTACCTACTCATTAGCAATCCATATTTGTTATTGACAAATAACACGTTTGTAGACAAATAATGTGTTTAGCACCACGCGTCATTATGAATTCTGCATTTGAGGTTTTATTTCTAACTAGCCACATTAATGCTGTATTTTTATGATGTGTTTGCAGTGGAACGTGTAGCTGACGTTGCAGCTGAGGTCCCACCAGAAGAGGTAGCCCTGCCTTCACCTGCTGAAGAGAGGATTATGGAATTGGTTTTAGGAAAGATGCCTAGCACCACAAATAGCATCAGTTCAGTGACAAAGTAAGTGTTCTGGGATGCAGAATTTCCTCGTAGGCTTAATTAAGATTATGTAGCATGTAACAGCTCCGATCAACTTTTGGGCCCGCAGATGCACCTTTTTATTAGCAAATTGTGTGATGCTTCTGTTGCTACAAGAGCTGACTTTGAGTGCCACAAAGATGGCTTCTGCACTGGAGGATGGTGCGCAGATCGTGAGAGATTGGTGGTAGAAGTTTGGAGCATAAACCATAAGGATTTCATTTGCCATCATGTTACTGCTTTTATTCAGTGTGATTCCAAAAGCCTCCTGCAGCTGCAAGGTGAAATATTGGTGAATGTTGAATGTTGGTGATAAAAAGGCAAGGAGATTTTTGCTAAAAAAGTTATGCTAACTGTTATTATTACTCAGTCTCGCTTGTCATTTTAACTCATGAATGACCTTAAGTTGATTGGTGCGTGTGATACTTCAGATTTAGAGCAGTGGGATGGGAAAACTTCAGTATACCAGAACTCCAGGGAGACTCTTAAATATCATTTGATTAATTTAGATTCTTTTATGCCTTTTTGCCTTGGTAAAATTGACTTTTTGAATCTTTTTTTTTTGTATAATAAGGCACTTGATTTTTCAAAATTAGCTAGTAATGCTATATATTGAAGTCTTTATCAGACACGGAGCCATGAAAAATGCATTCCAGCGGGTGGTTGTGCTAGGAAATAGAACAGTACTGCTCTTGGCGCCCTGCTGCCCTCTTATATATGCCTTTTGCATGTGAACTGCCAAGCTTTCTGAGCTGAAGTAGTGCTAACGTTTTCAGAGGATGAGCAGAACAGGTCCTTTATGTTCCTCTGGGGGACCTGCAAAGAGAATCTCTGAGGCTGGTGGCTGCTGCTTTTTTCCTCATTTGTACTGGGTGAAGATAGTCTGGAGTGAGCCACGCTCTGACATCTGCTGCTGCCAGGGGGTGGCCAGGAGGGCACCTTGGTAACGAGGAAGCCCCAGCCCCCCTCCTCCTGCTAGAAGCTGAGCATAACACTCCTCTAGCTTTTGCCAGCTGGTGGGACTCTTTCTTGCAACCTGTGGGATACCTTTCAGTCCCTGCCTTTCTTTCTCTAATCCAGTAGGTTTCCTCATCACCAAAACACCATGTCCCTCAAAAGAAGTTTAATTCTCTCCAGTAGACATGGTATACGGCGGAAGCTGATTAAACAACTTGGGGAGCACAAGCGAGTCTATCAGTGCAGTATCTGCAGTAAGATCTTCCAGAACAGCAGCAACCTCAGCAGACACATCCGATCTCACGGTGGGTTTGCTTTTGCCTCGCTTGCGTATTGATTTTGTTGCTCATTGATTCTACCCTTGAATAAAAGAGCTAGTCTATTTTTAGATACTGGGATGCATAATTTTAAGAGAGCACTTTTTTCTCCTTTTTTTTTTTTTTTTTAACTCTCCCCAGGAAACTCTTTTAGTTTTGCAGACCAAAGAATGAGAGTAGTTGAAAGTTGAAGTTAGAGTATTTAAACTTTGAGTTTAGGTACATATTTTAAACCAGGGCAAGGATGTGATGTATTTTCCAAAACTATTCTTGCCTTTAAATATATACATATATATCTCTCTCTCACCCCCCACCTTCACAGGCACATGGGTAACATTACTGTGTAAATGTCAGCCGAGTGCTTTTTAGCTTGTGATCTGCAGTTCCAGGGGTCCATGACCTACTTCTAAAGTATTCTGTGAAAAATAATCACTGAAAAAGAGTGGGGGAACCAAACAAAATTGTTACCAGAATTGTTGTAAAAGGTTAAAATCCACTATTTGGATCTCCTGAATTACTAAAATTTCTCATCACTAGCCTGTCTGTTTGCAGTTTGTAATTTGGTTTCCTCTGCCTTGCCTGGAGTTGCTTATTATCGGTTGCTGACTACTTTCTTTATTTTTATTTTTATCTTGATTGATCCCCTCAGGTGACAAACTATTTAAATGTGAGGAATGTGCAAAGCTATTCAGCCGTAAAGAGAGCTTGAAGCAGCATGTTTCATACAAGCACAGCAGGAACGAAGTGAGTGGAAATGACTAGCGGGCTCTTTCTGAGGTTAGGTGAAAATGTACAGTGAGCTTCCAGCTGCTACCTGGGGAGCTTGGGTCAATTATATTTGAGCAAATATCTGTGTGAATAAGAGAGACAAGACTGATAGGGAGAGATAACATCTTCTGATAGAACAGCTGATGAATTTGGAAAGCGTGGGCACGCTTTTGAGCGTACAAGTCCTTTTTCGTGTCTGAATTTCCCATAGAAAGTTTTCAGACATCAGTTAGAGCAAGACAAGCTGGAGGTAGCTGGACCAGCATGATCTAGAGGTGAGATCTGACTTCAGCTTATGGTACTAAACAGGATTGTTCCGGTCTTGTTTGCTTGTCCTATTTAATTTATCTCCACCTATAGCATCATTTAATGCATGAACTCTTTGGGTAGAGGCTGTGTCCCCAGGGGCTATGTGCATGTGTAAATGTAGTGTTTACATAGCAGCGCCATGCCTGTGGATGAGGGCCTTTCAGTGCTGCTGCCATACAAATATTAAACATGCCTGTAGTGGGGTCGTATCAGTGAATATTTCCGTTGCTGCTTGGCATCAAGGACCTAAGCTCTGAAATTGCTGGCATCTGTTCTGGAGATGGAGAATGAGTAAGATTACATCTTGCTTCTCAAAAATTCTGTCTCTGTTTTGGACCAGAGGTTATCAGGAAGACTGTTACAAGCACACTGGTGCATGGTCTATTTTTTTTGTGTGTGTGTAGAGCTCAGATGTAGGAACATGGCAGGATGATACAGCATCAGAGTTTTGCATCAATGTGTATTAAATGTCCTGTTGAAGATAAAAAAAATGGAAAAGACAGACACAAAAAGTAGACGAGATTTAGAATTTCTCTGTCAAATGTGACTTGGCTTTCTTCTCTCTTAAACACTTCCTGTTTGCAATCCTCAGGTTGACAGTGAGTACAGATACAAGTGCACCACGTGTGAAAAGGCGTTTCGGATAGAGAGTGCGTTGGAATTCCATAACTGCAGGACAGGTGAGAATGGTTAACCATTCTGCTTCCTGTTGTCTCTGCTCTTGGTTTTGGGGGGGAGGGTGGTCCGCAAGTCCATCTCAGCATAGTAACTACATAGGGGGAGTAAGCATTTAGATTTTTTTTTATCATCACAACAAGCAACCTACCCCTCTCCTTCCCCCCTTCCCTCATTGCTGTGATAAGTATAGCCAGTAGTCTGTAGAGCAACACATCTGCTTACGTGTTGCTTTTTTTAGTATCTCCTGCTCACCTGTCTAATATCCTCACTGGTGCTTCATTTGTATGTTCACAGATACCCTGTCACCATCTCTCTTTCATTTTCTTTCCTGAAGCTGAGTTTAACCTCCTTTCTCTGAAATAGAGGAACTGGAAAGGAGGCCAGTTTTTTGGGATTACAGTTTTCTTCTGCTTTGTCATGCTTTCTCTCTTTAGACTTGCAGTAGTCTCTCTAGGTATCTTTTTTCTTGGTATCACCTGTCCTTTTTCTCCCTGAGCCATCCCTTGTGGTTACTCATATTGTTTATGCTGAGTGATCTTATGCTTAGAAAATTACATCATGACTGCTTTTATGGACCCATGATAACTGTCAGTCCAGAATCACCTGGGTAGTTGCCTCTTACAGCACCATTCAAAGGAGTTTTTCTCATTTCCTTTCAGAGGGTACAGCTTGTATAAAAATCTCATCCTTACAAAGAATGGAAAGTGATGCCAAGTAGCCTCAGTGTCCTGTTTATTCAAAGACAGCGACTCATTTTCTCTCTGAGCTGTTATCAAAATGAGCAGCAGTTTTTGCTCTACTCTTTCCTCTGTTACTTCTATGTAATTGCTGTAACATTGGCAGATTCTATCTAAAGGACCAGCCTTTCATGTTCCAACAAAAGTCTCAACTACTGAATACAAAACAAATTCCCTGTAGGCCTAATGTCATGTAATGGTCTGGAGATTTTATACTTTCTTTTGGAATATTCAGTACTGGTATTAAGAACCAGTACTGGCAGAAGTATTCTGCTGCTTAGACACAGCTGTTTGTGTGATGTTGTGTTGCGGTATGTGCAGTGATTTTATGTCCTGGTTTCAGCCAGGACGGAGCTAGTTTTG
>KL280393.1:3288-21918 GCA_000699545.1 Podiceps cristatus | reverse complement strand
TTTCCTGTTTTGTTGTTGTTTGTGTGTTTGTTTGGGCCTTTTCATTCATTCGTTTGGCTGTTTGTTCCGCTCTCTCTATGGAACCTGCTGTTCTGGGATGGCTGCAGGGGGATATCCCTGTTCCCTGGCTGCTGCTTGGGACAGGCTGTATCCGTTGTCAGGTGGTGAGAAATCGTGCATTGTTTGCTTTATGTATTTTATTATCCTTATATTTTATTATTGCTACTATGATAGTTAATATATTTTTATAGTTTTCTTCACTGTCCTGGTGAACCCACGGGTTTTCTCTCTCTCCCCGATTCTTCTCGCCAGCCCACCGGGGGAGGAGTGAGCGAGTGGCTGTGTAGTATTGGGTTACCAGCTGGGGTTAAACCATGACGTTTTACCAACATTAAAAACTTGAATCAACTGTAACAGAATCCACTCCAAACATAATTTTAACATATGCTGGACCACAATGGAAATAGCCCATATGAGGAAGTTACGATGCAAGAGTCAATGTTCAAGCTCGCATCATGTATATTTATTGCCTTTAAAGAAAGGTCCTCCAATGCATTCCAGTGATATTTAAACTCATAGGTAGCAAAAATAATAGCTTGTTTGAGATTTGTAGTTTTCTTTTACTTTAAAATTGGTCTTTCTGTTAAAAAGATAATATACTTTTGCATTTCCCTCCTCAGTCCTTATAGTGGTGGATTATATGTTAAAACTCAGGTCTAACAAAAGAACTACCCATCTCAGAAATACACAAAACCTGCTTTCATCTGTAAATAGGTGCGTGGTTTCTCTCGCTTACAGATGACAAGACATTCCAGTGTGAGATGTGTTTCAGATTCTTTTCTACAAACAGTAATCTTTCAAAACACAAGAAAAAACATGGAGATAAGAAGTTTGCATGTGAAATCTGCAATAAGATGTTCTACCGGAAGGATGTCATGCTAGACCATCAAAGGCGACACTTGGAAGGTAGGTACACTGCAGATGAACTGAATTCTTACTCGTGAAACAGCAGTAAAGGTGGGAAGGTTAAGGAAATGATTGTGTGTTAGATTGTTCTAGATGGTAGCTGTCTCTTTTTTTTTTTTTTTTTTAATGTCAGTTACCTGATCTAGAGTAGCAGGTTTCAGCAAAATGTGACCTTTATTAAAATAATAGTAATGGATCCTGGAGGGGAGCTTTCGAATTCTGCATCTGCCTTTTTTTTTTCAGCCTTACATGATTGGATCCAGTGCTACTAACAGTCATGTGAAAGTTGCTTGTCTTATTATGCAGTAGTTTAGGCTAGCTGATTTTATCTTTTTCTTTCTTTGAATTCCGTTCTTTATTTTTTTTAAAAGTGTGGTGACCTGAAGATTTGAAGGCAGAGAATTAACTTGCAATGTATGATTGAAATTGACTGCTGTGTAAATATAGTATAAATTGAATGCTGTGGCAAGGTGTCTCATACTTGGCTGTCACAGAACAGCAGCAGCAACCCTCTTCCCTCCTGAAAGCAGCCGAGAAAGAGGTCTGAAGGCCTCATTGAGCATTAAAGGTGATGCCAGATGGTTCCCTCTCTGCTTAGAGGCTGTGAGGGGGAATTTCTGGGCCAGATGTCTGATGGAAGTGCCAAGGCCTACTAGGTCTGCCTGTTTCCTGGTGTTGACAATAAGTGTCTGTTTTCAAACCCTTTATAATTGCTGTAATAACCAATAAGCCATAATACATCATTTTGGCAGACTGATTTTCTATTACTAGGACACTGTTTTAATTTAGGAATTATCCTTTTGTTAGCGATTAAATTCTGCATTGAGGCTTTTCCCAGTGTTTCACTCTTCTTTACAGTATTCACCTGAAAGGGCATGCAGATTGGAGTGGAAAACCATGGTTTATTTTTTTGTTTTGTTTTGTTTTTTTGACGGGGACTGTTCTGTTAAGGGGTGAGGCGTGTGAAAAGAGAAGACTTTGAGCACAGCACAGAAAACATGGTTCGCTACAAGAAGGAGCCTTCAGGATGCCCCGTGTGCGGGAAGGTAGGCATCTTTGCCAGCGTGTGCCATGTGAAGCTCTGCATGGGTGCTCCAGGGGTACGGTGCGCCTCAACCCAGCACCTCCAGAGGAGTTACTGTGGTCTAACAAGTTACCATCCGTGTATTAAATCGCAGTAGTAGCCAACCTGAATAGGCACACAGCCTGACAAAAGGTTGAGGTGCATGACTTGCACTGAGGTACGTGCCAAGTCAGATTACCTCGCAGCTTGGACAGGCACGTCGTCAGTGACCAGCGAGCCTGGCGCCCAGCCAAGATGTTACTCCTTAAACTGCCTTAGCTCCAATGTATATCCAAGCCCACTGTGGCCAGGGATGGTGGGAGCTGTTAGGACAAAGATTAGAAAAAACCTGAGGTTCAGACTAGACTTTTTTTACGGACATGTAGCACAATATAGAGTGTAACAGGGGCACTCTGTCCGTCTGAAATCCCAGGGCTTATGTTATTTAGAGTGAAGTTTTTCTGCCAGAATGTAAATAGCTGGAATTGACTGTTTGCATTGGGAATCATGTTCTATTAGAAATAAAGTGAATTCATGGTGTGGTCATGGCACTGTTGCATTTGGGTGTTTAACGCTCATGATCTGAAGTTGCTGTTACCACAGGTATGAAGATTGTGGATTTAACTAGTGATTTTATACATGTTCAATGATTCGTGGTCCAAGATGTTCTCAAGCAACTCTTAAGCTGGTGTGTAGACCTTTGTTGTTGATGCTTGGATAGGTTACATATCAATGAAGGTAGATTTAGTAGACGTGTCTTTTCGTAGGTAGATGCAACATCCATGATTCAGAAGATTTAAATATTTCCAAATCTGCCCTATAGAATTCTGCTGCAGCTATTTTGGAAGTCCACCTCTGATGGACAGCCAATTTCAGTCAGTTCTTTGGAACAGTGTGCATGTATTTTGCTGCGCTAGCAGTTTCTGGGGTAGTCTGCTGGCTGCATAACAGGAGCTCCTACATGTTTCTGGCCAGAATGAGTAAAGCAGGACAGTAAATATGTTCTGTACTATCCATTGGATGACTTGCAAAGAATTGTAGCCCTGCTGGACATAATTTGAAAACCCTTCCTTCCTTCTTTTCTTTTAGGTATTTTCATGTAGGAGTAATATGAACAAACACCTTTTAACACATGGAGACAAGAAATACACCTGTGAAATCTGTGGACGAAAATTTTTCAGGGTGGATGTGTTGAGAGATCATATTCATGTCCATTTTAAGGTATTGTGTTAAGTATTTATTGGAAGAGGCATGTTACTTAGTGAACATCAATAGACATACGGTTAAATATATTGAGGCCACATGTTCATACTGGCAACAAGAGTGGTGATTATGTACCCTGTGCAGTGATGTTTCTAGAGCAGCATAACGTGGGTTGTGCTCTGATTTACCCATGGCTCTGTGTTTCTACAGCTGGATTGCTGCAGAGCATGTGGACTGTCATATTTGAAGTTGTTTCAGCTACCACTGCAGAACACTGTTCTGAAAGCTAGAGAAATACCACCTCTGTGACCTGGTGAATCACAAAGGTTGCTCAGTTTAAAGCAGAGAGAGTAGAATAACTTGACAGGAAGGCTGCAGACAGACATATTGTTCCAGCAGTACTTAGCCTGGGCAGAGGGGTGTGCTGGGTTGACCCTGGCTGGACACCAGGTGCCACCAAAGCTGCTCTATCACTCCCCTCGTCACCTGGACAGGGGAGAGAAAATGTAACGAAAGGCTCTTGGGTGAAGGTAAGGACAGGGAAAGATCACTCAGCAACTACCATCATAGGCAAAACAGACTTGACTTGGGGAAAAATTAATTTAATTTATTGCCAATCAAATCAGAGTAGGATAATGAGAAAAAAACCAAACCTTAAAACCCCTTCTCCCCACCTCCCCTACCTTCTTCCTGGGCTCAACTTCACTCCCAATTTCTCTCCCTCCTCTCCCTGAGCAGCGCAGGGGGATGGGAACGGGGATTGTGGTCAGTTCATCACACGTTGTCTCTGCTGCTCCCTCCTACACAGAAAATTGAGTATTGTCTGCTTGGATAAACAGTTGCTCCTTGTTTAGTCACGGACAGAGGAACTTTGTTTACCTGAATTGAATGGAGCAGGAGGATATTTTAAATAAATAATGTTACAGCAATTGTTAACACCAGGCACTCTGCATGGCAACAAAGGTTGTGTAGGTGTTACCTTTTGAAATAGAAGTTTAGTCTATTAAAATCGAATATTCTTTTCCACCCTACCCAGGATATAGCACTAATGGATGATCACCAGAGGGAAGAGTTCATTGGTAAAATCGGAATCTCATCAGAGGAGAACGATGACAACTCTGATGAAAGTGCAGATTCTGAGCCTCACAAGTATAGCTGCAAAAGGTGCCAGGTAGCTTTAAATACTTCCAAATAACTTGTTTTGGGATGGGGGAGGGAGTGGAGATGTCTATAGATCATTCAGAATTTTAAGTAACATTAAGTGTTCACAAAGAGAAGGCCAGTCCACAGTCTGCTGTCTTCTGCAGTGCTTGTTCCCTCTAGTCTATGAAGTGAAGCTATTCCGTAAGACAGACTTTAGGTGGTGGGCTGTAAGGTGAACGCGAAACACTTGAAAAGAGCAGTACACATACGTACTTACGTACTTACCTGTGTGCAAGGAAGCAAGCAAGCACAACTGGAGGAAGGAACAATAAAGGAACATTCAAATCTTATGCTACCTTTTATGTGCAAATTAAAATTGTTACAGCATTTCTGAATAATACAGTCCACAAATTGATTCATTTTGATGAAATCAGATTGTTCTCTAGTGATACCCCATTTGGAGAATTAAGACTGCTGCAGGATTAAGACTGCTGCTCACGTTAGTGTGACTGCTTCTTGTTGGCCTACTCTGCTACTAACAGAATGGCATTAGGACTGCTGGAACATAGGTTACTCAGTTGTCAGCTGAGAGGGGAAGACTTTTTAAACCTCTTACTGCATGGCTTTTGCCATTTTGTAAAGAAGTAATGGGGAAGACAGGGAACCATCTGGATTCTGTGCCCTTACTGGGTGAGCACGCTGCGCTGGCGTGGGTGGGATGCAAAAGCAATCTGTGAGAATAGCAAAACTGGCCGAACTGACGTAGGGGCAGGGGCATTTTGGTAGTTAAGCCACTGACTTGGCCCCTAGAAATCAGAGCTTATTTCCAAGTCTACACTTAATGTAGTGAAAGTGCTTAGCTTATCTTCATTTTAAAGACACAGTGTTACTACTTCAGTCTTCTGTTCTTATCTGAGAACTCGTTTTAAGTGCAAACTTGATTTTAAGCTTATGTCAGTAAGCGTAAGAAGATGTGGGATCACAGCAGTTAATCACGTTTACTTCCAGTGTGGTAATTTTAACACTTGACACTTAATGAGTACATAAACTGTATAAAATTGTATGCTTCCAAATGAGGGAAATTGTGCCAGTCAAATTAGAAAGCTTTTTTTGGAAGCTGGGATTTTTAGTGCTTTTGCAGGTGTTTGTGAAGTAAACAGTTGTGTAAGACAACAGCTGTGGAACATGAGTGTTACCTATGATGAGATGGGGAGGCCCTTTTTGGCTGAAAGTACCTGTTCACGTATTCCTAAGGGAGAACATACGAATGAGTCTTAGTGAAAAAACTCTTCTGAGGTCTTAATCTCTGTTGTTTTTTACCATTCCAAAGTACACCTTCACCAAGCTGTGCAGTGCTGTCAGAAATATCCTGACTAGTTCCAAAACTGGAGGAAAAGATCACGTCATTATGGCACTTTGCCCTGATATGTTGGAACATACATGCATATGCAGTGTTATTTAGCCCAGGGAACTACGTAGTGGAGCACTGTCTGTGGTAGTTGTAGCACCTCCAAGAGCTGAGCTAGAATCGCTGCCCTGCAGTGCCTAGAAATACCGACTCTTCTGGAGCTAGTGCCAAAGCTTACTATGCAGAGTAGAGCTTACCAATCCCTTAGAGCCCAAAAGACATTTTCTCCATCTGCGGCGTCCTTGCTTTGACAGCTAGTGGAGGTTAGACGTGGTTCCTCAGCGCACAGATAACTGGAGGTCCTCTAGTTGTGCGGTGTACGAAGCAGAGGTACCATCCCAGGCTAGTTTTCCACATGAGTTAACTGATGTCCTGTAGCAATGTACTTGTAATGGCCAAAGAGGCTCAGGCCTACATCTGGCTTTCTCAGATCTTTCATCTAGCAATGCACAGGATATTCATGACTACTAGCTCTGGCTCTAGGTCCTGAAAATGTGTTACTAGATCATCGCTGTTCCCAAAGACGTTTTCCCCTTTCATTCACTATTGGTTCATTCCACAGTTGACTTTTGGCAGAGGGAAGGAGTACCTGAAGCACATAATGGACGTGCACAAGGAGAAGGGCTATGGCTGTAGCATTTGTAATCGACGTTTCGCCTTGAAGGCAACTTACCACGCACACATGGTTATTCACCGGGAGAACCTGCCTGATCCTAACGTGCAGAAGTAAGATGATGTGTTGGACAGATAAGAGGAGCTATTTTTTTGAAGTTACAGTGGCTCTGCCACCTGAGGCTTTTAGAGAATTGGGCTGTACCAAAATACCTAAAACTGTATAGTGAGTGTTAAAATGTTTATTAAAAGCTTGAAAAAAAAAATATATATCTCTCACTAATGATTCACTTCACACAGATGATTACTCAACAGCCTCCCAGTTTGGGCTTTGTAAAGTATAAATCTATGATTTTGGTAAATATTTTCTAAAAACTGTGATTTGAGTGATGCCAGACTGCTCCAAGCTTGCAGTGAACTTAGGGGTTTCTTAAGGCTCATTTTTAAAAATGCATTTATGTTTCAAGGAGCTTTTTATAGTTAGTATTACCAAATGAAATTCAGTTACTGACAGAGATGCCTGAAAACCACCTCTGTCTCAAGAAAAGAATGACAGGTTTTGGTCTCTTTGGTTTCAGATACATCCATCCATGTGAAATCTGTGGAAGGATTTTTAACAGTATAGGAAATCTGGAAAGACATAAGCTTATACATACAGGTAAAAATGTTGTGTTTCTTCATTATTATCAATATTGAAAAGAAATTTCTGTTGCCGGTGCCTGCCTGATTTTTTTCTGGAAGAAATAAGTTATGGGTTTTTACTGTAAGTTACAATAAGATGAATGTTACAGTTATGCTTTTAGAGTAGACCAGTTTTCTAAAGTAGATAGTATTAATGAAGCTATTTGGTCTAGGCACACAATCCAGATTCCTAGTTAATATGGTGCAGGATTCACCTGCTAAAAATCTTAATTCTGTATTCTGTTCTTCCCCAAACTCTTATCCATGCCATCTTCTCACCATTACACAGGCTTAAAACTGCTATTGCAAAATCATTTTTAACAGCTCATTATTATTTCACGCTATTCAGTATTTTCCTACCTCAGGCTTTAGCTTTTTTTTATTTTTTTCGGATCTCACACAAAAAGCCAGCTTTTCTCTCTCTTCAAAGTCTTCTAATTTGGGCTACAATATGCGTGAAAGATGTGGTTGACAACACAGGTGGACTGTTGCCCTCTAATTCACCAGTTTAGTCAGTTTTTAGGAGATGCACATTTTTCATTAACATTTTTTTTTGTTTATGTTGTCTTTTAAATTTATTTTTAAGGTGTAAAAAGTCATGCTTGTGAGCAATGTGGCAAATCATTTGCTAGAAAAGACATGTTAAAAGAACATATGCGAGTCCATGATAATATCCGAGAATACTTGTGTGCAGAATGTGGCAAAGGTATGTCTAATGCCTTGTTTTCCATTAATTGTGATACTGAATAGCAGGTGAATATCAGAATTGAAACTACTTCCATTCTCAGAATATTGGGAAGGTCCTCAGAGTGCTCCAAATCCTGCATTTTTGAGAGGTAGCAACTGTATTAATCAGAAGCCTTATGGATACATAAACTGCACCTGATTTTATGCAGTCTAGTTTCATGGCCTGTAAGATAAAACTGGTTTTAATAATGTTTGCTTTTCTCAGATTGAGGAGTGTTTGCCTAACTGAATTCCAAGGCATTTGCAGAACAAAAGTGAACACAAGTTATTTTTTTCATTCTAGACTGTTTTCAGGCTTAAGAAATACAGAGTATTTTCTCTCTCTAAGAGCCTTAAGAGTCAAAGTTGCTTTGACTTTTTGAATTGTTTGCATTATAACTTGAACAAATCTGAACTGGTATTTTAGTGGACAGTGCTAGTGATGTTTTGTCTTTGCTTGTCTCTGCTGTTTTGCTTTTTCCTCAGTGGTTACTCAGATGTTTTCCAGAGCTTTTGCCTAGAATTAAAATAGTAATGAGAATGGGCACTGCTACCTAAACAATTAAAAATATGCAATTGTGGACACACAGCAGATACAGTCTTAGAGCTCTTGGCTAACAACATAATCATCCTGACTTCTCCTCTGAAGGTGGGAGCAACGGACTAATTGTCATGCTGTACTTTTTGTCTCACAGGAATGAAGACAAAACATGCACTTCGTCACCATATGAAACTTCACAAAGGGATTAAAGAATATGAATGCAAGGAATGTCACCGAAAATTTGCACAGAAAGTCAACATGCTGAAGCATTACAAGAGACACACGGGTGAGGTCTCTAAAGGTGTACAAAAATTGCACTGAACCAGTTAAATGCTTCCTGAGAGAACTCTTGTTTATAACAGTCAGAGAGTATGAGGAATACTAATTAAAAAATGTGCATATTCTGGTTTTTGAAAAGTGAGATTTTGTCCTCTCATCAGCCAAGACCACCTGTTGTACAATTAAGATACATCGTTTGGTTGGTTTCATGGTTAGGTTTTTTAGGAGAGGTCTAGGGTAGGTATGGACTCTTGGTTTTGGTTTAAGTTACTCAGGTTCTCATTTCCCAAACCAAAATTTTACCTCCCACATCAATTCCTCTTGGATTCATTTTCTGCCAAATATAGTGGCATGGCTTAGATAAAAATAGCTAGTGAAGCTGAGCATTTACTCGTTTGTCTGTGATTTTTTTTTTTTTTTTTTTTTTTAAGTAATGAGTCTTGGAGTTGTCCCAGATACCTTAGACCATTTTCACGCTGATGCTAAATATGCTCTTCATGCAGGAATCAAAGATTTCATGTGTGAGCTCTGTGGCAAGACGTTTAGTGAGAGAAATACAATGGAGACTCATAAGTTGATTCATACAGGTAAATCCTCTAAAAAACGGTATCCAAAGACTTGTTCCTAGGCTTGCTTTAGACTTGCCAGGCTTGGAACTGGCGAGACACATCAAGTTACCAACATAAAATTGTTCCTCTGTTGAGACGCTGACAATATGATACCCATCTTCGGGGGCTGTTGCTAACAGCGTTTCCTTCCATCTGCCACCAGTAGGAAAACAGTGGACATGTTCAGTCTGTGATAAGAAATATGTCACTGATTACATGCTACAGAAGCACATCCAGCTCACTCATGATAAGGTAGAAGCCCAGAGCTGTCAGCTGTGTGGGACAAAGGTTTCCACCAGAGCATCCATGAGTCGACATATGAGACGTAAACACCCAGAGGTGAGTTAGTTTGGCAGGTAGATTGTGGGGTGGTTTGGGGTGGTTTTTTACTTTTTTTTTTTTTTTTTAAGAAAGTTTATCACCTTAAGTGACTTGAAAGGAATTAGTGTTTGGGGGGTTTTTCTTTTTTTTTTTTTTCTGTTCTTTTGGGGCCAATTTTAGGTAGTGTCTGTTAAGCATGCACTTAACTGAATCAGGCCTTTCATTATGTTATGTTTCAGTAGTAAACATATCTGATTGTCAGTACTTGAAAATGAAATTCTTCTGATTATTTTAAATCCCTTTTCTGCCTCAGCTTAAATGTATATTTTTTTCATGTTTTGTCTTCATCCATTAGGGAGTATAATTGATTCTTTTTCCCCATTGTGTTCTCTGTATTCAGGAGTGATCTGAAAGAAATTAATAGAGAGATGATGGCAGCATCTGCTGATGATACAAAATTATTCTTAGTATTAAAGATGAATGCTGATTGCAGAGTATCTGGATTAGAGGGATGTTTTGTCTGACCCCAGTGGGGCTTTTTCTGTGTTCTAAATTTCTGAATAGCTATTGTGTTTCTCCTCAGCATTTCTTGTTTAGGTTGACTAAGGCTTGCCCATTCCCTTTGAGGCTTTTTTTTTACTACCAATTTATCATTAGTATTGCTTTGCCTTGAACTATCCTTATGACTGGGAAGGAAATCAACAAAAGCTTTGTTTGTTGATTTTTGGATTAAAAATGCAGCTACATATCTGCAGTCCAGAGGGCAATTTTTCCCTGTTCGAGAAGCTGAGATGTATAGATTTAGCTGAAGATAATGAAGTAGGACACAGGTTTATAAATAGAAATGCTAATTTTTATTTTTTTTTCAAACACATTGTTTGGTATAGAAACCATCACTTCCCAGTAGGTTGTGTTTTGTCTAAAATATGAAAATAAACATATTCTTCTATTGTTGTCTTTAAACTTTTGGTTACTTCTATTTGGTAAACTTTTGGTTACTTCTAAATTCTTCTATTGTTGTCTTTAAACTTTTGGTTTTCTGTGAGAAAAAAAAAAAAAAGATGATATGCCATAAAGTTATTTTTAAAAAGCCATGGTTAAGTCACTTGTATTAAATGATATGTATAAAATGTTAGATTACATCATTTTTGCTTTGCGACAGGATGTATTCGGGCAGTGCTGCATTGTTTGACTATGGTATGCACCGCTGCACTTCACAGGCTGATACCTCTTTGTCCACAGATTCTTTCAGTGAGGATTGATGACTTAGAGCAGCTGCCAGAGACAACTACCATTGATGCCTCCTCAATTGGGATTGTTCAGGTAAACTTGCCATTGCAGAATTCTAGTGGCAGCTAGGTTCCAGGCCTACGGGAGGGTGAGGTGGGGATGTCACTTTTTTGGCACGTACCATAGCTGGGTGTAGGCTGATGTCTAAGGAATGTGCTTTTTTAGAGTCAGCTCTAGCTCAACATGTATGAGCAGATGCAAGCTCTTGATCTGTGGTGTTATGTATCATGGGTGCTGGTAAAATGGAGGTTGTTACAAGGTGAGATCTCACTCCTTGAAATCAGGTTTTTGCTAAAGGTTGTTTCTTCACCTGAGAATTGACAGTAAACCAACTTCAGGTGCTAGTATCTTACTTGGAACTTTACTAAACAAAATGACTTGATGTTTTGTTTGGAAATGTGTTGCTCCAGCCGGAATTAGCCTTGGAACAGGGAGAATTACCAGAAGGGAAACAGCATATGAAAGCTCCTAAACGTGGCCAGAAACGAAAACAAAAGTCAGGTGAGGAGGAGGAAGCTCAAGTGCCTGAGGACCCTGCCTTCAGTGAATACACAGAGAAGGAAGGTGAATTCACAGGAAATGTTGGAGATGAGACTAATTCAGCTGTGCAGAGCATCCAGCAGGTGAGCTCCAGTAGCAGGGTGATGGGTAGCAGGCATCGTTTAAAGGGATAACAATTCTTTTTTCCTAATAGCAAACACAAAAGAGTGATCAGACCATTTAGGGATAATTTGATAAATTGTGGTAACACAGAAGATGAATATAGATTTTTAAAAAAACAAGGAGCTGGACCAGTAAGCTCGTGTTTGTTTGGGTTTGTTTTTGGTTTGTTGGGGGTTTTTTTATTTTTTTTTATTTTTTCATTTCCTTTGGTGTTACTGTCTCCTTGTTTGCCAGATACCACTAGCTGGCTGAAGCTGTGACTGAAAATGTGAAAGTTAATTCAGCTGCTTGTTTTGAATGTTGCATATGCCTCCCTCCCATTGCCTTCTTATTTCTGTATGTGGAAGTTGTTACATTCCAAGCTTTCTGTGTGTGTGACTTTTCTTGCTGGCAGTAGCAACATGTGAGCCCATCACCACTCAGGTGATCTTCCTTGAAGCTTGGTATTTGGTAGTCAGCTGCAAGATACAAGGTTGAGGTTACCTTTCTGTTTTTCCTCAGGTGGTGGTGACCCTTGGGGACCCAAATGTCACAGCCCCTTCCAGTTCTGTCGGGCTGACAAATATCACTGTTACCCCCATTACGACAGCAGCTGGAACCCAGTTCACAAACCTCCAGCCAGTGGCTGTGGGCCATCTGACTGCACCCGAACGCCAGTTACAGCTGGACAACTCAATTCTCACCGTGACGTTTGACACTGTCAGTGGTTCCGCCATGCTGCACAACCGTCAAAATGACATTCAGATCCAGCCGCAGCCAGAGGCAGCCAATCCTCAGTCTGTGGCCCATTTTATAAACCTGACCACCCTGGTGAACTCCATTGCTCCTCTAGGGAACCAGATAACAGAACAGCATCCTCTGACATGGAGGTCAGTGCCTCAGACTGATGTCTTGCAGCCCCAGCCACCGCCAACACAACAGCAGTCAGGACAGCAACAGGTTCAAACAGAGCAACAACAACAGATGTACAGCTACTAATTTATACTTTGAAAAGTTTTGAAATGGACAGTACTTAAAGACAAAAACACACAGACATTTGGAAAATTTCTAATAGGATTGTTTGCTGGATACCAAACAGAGATGGAAAATGTTTATACAATGAAATGTAAGCTAAAATTGGCATAGCACCCTGCAACACCCTAGTCTTGAGATTCTCATGCTGTCTCTAGACCTTGCACTGTCTTAAAAGAAAAAAAAAAAGAAAAAAAAAAAAGGAAAAAAAAATTCACCGTAAATTTAGCACCCCCTTGTATTTTGTGCAGTAAGATTGAGATTTGACAGGAGCATCATAATACATCTTAACCAAAGCAGGGAAATCCTAATTATTATGGCACTGGTGATTTACAAAACCCTTTCGGCCATACCGTGTCACTTCTTTTCCAGTCTGGAAATTACATATGAAGACCTTGTTCGCAGTGAAGTGGAATGCACTTGTGGTCAGCTGGTAAAGACTGAAATGTAAAAGACACAAATGGTCAAAACAATGATTGTCTTGTTTCTTATCTTCTTTAGGTCTTGTATCTAACAACATTGGTAAAGTAGGTGGAGGTTGGGGCTTTGGGGTGGGGATGAGTGTGGTGTGGAAGAAAATATACCAGTTTCACAAAGTATTTTCCATTTTAGCCATGGGAAAAACCCTGTACCCATAACAGTGTTAGTGCTACTTGAATCAGATAGCTGGTCTAATGCTAAAGCAACTTTTATGGTCTTCTAGTCAAGTTTGAATCAAACCAGTTACAAAGTGAAAAAAAAAGAGAATGTGATACAGTTTTATGTAATTTTTCAAAACTGCTCTTTCAATCTTGCTTTTAGCTAATAGGTCTGAAGAGCAATCAGTCCCCTTTGATCAAGTTCAGGATGTGAATTTTTTTCAATTAGTCTTCTTTCATCGTGTAATAAACATTTGAGAAAGCATTCTTTATATATATATATACACACACACACACATATATATAGCCTCTGTACTTTACTGTGTGTTCCTGGTGAGTATTTTTGTGAAAAAATGCTGTTATCAATATGATTCATTAATTTTTTCATCCCCGTATTGCCCCTTCTCCAGAACTAACATACGGGTTCTATTACTTCTGTTTCCAAAACTATTTCCGAAATGCATAGCCACACACAACATTGTGTGAAATGCAAGAAAAAAGAATGTCTGAAGCATATTCTGCCACATGGAGGCAGTATGCCCTAGTGTATAATGGGCAAGGTTTGCATGACTGTTGGGGATCTAAATAGTGGGTTGGGTCAAATGCATCATTGCTGATACTACACTTTCATTCCGTTCTTCATGCATTGATGTGCAGTCTGGACTTTTGCATGTCAAGAAGATAGTATCTTTCCCACGGAGAAAAAGCTGAAATCAAAAAGGAATAAAGTAAAAAAAAAAAAAAAAAATGTTGCTGCCTGAAATCCTGAAAGGCAAATCTGTCCTTCCAGCTGCGGCTGGAGAACAAGCCCCTTTGGGGCAGCAGACTGAGCCACAGAACCCTGCTAAAGATTTTTACTGAGGATAGAGCAGCTGCTGTGTTTGACAGTGACGATAGATTAATGGTTGTAAGAAGCCTGCCTGTGCCTATCGTATTTATGAAGATGTTTTATGTATTAGCAAAAATATGAGTAGGAATGACTTCAGCTTTGAAAGCTGTATTAACATGGACTACTTGACCCCTAAAGGATGCCTTATAATCGCTACAACAAATTCTTCCAAAGGATACATGTCTGGATGTTAATCTCCAGCGATTTTCTTGGTGCCATAGCAGTGTCCAGAGACTCGCTATGCTAGGCTCTGTGTAAAGCTTAGTTGCAACAGGACATGTATAGGAAAGGGGTTTCTGGTGACAGATCTTGTGTGTCAGAGGAGCAGAACTACTTTTCTGTAAACGTCGACAGGCCTGTAAAATGTTGGCATGGGAGAGACCTATATTTGATGGGACAAGGATGCATATCTGTGCCATAGCAGTGTCCAGAGACTCGCTATGCTAGGCTCTGTGTAAAGCTTAGTTGCAACAGGACATGTATAGGAAAGGGGTTTCTGGTGACAGATCTTGTGTGTCAGAGGAGCAGAACTACTTTTCTGTAAACGTCGACAGGCCTGTAAAATGTTGGCATGGGAGAGACCTATATTTGATGGGACAAGGATGCATATCTGAGAGAGAAAATACCTTTTACCTTTTTGGAAAGAGTATTTTTCATTCCCTAGCCCCTTCTGTCTTCCTCAGATCCTTTTCACACAGTACCATGAGATCCTGTAATTTTATTAACCTCCCAATACCCTGAGAAGTACAGTTTTATGCCCCTCTATCACCTGGATTATTTTACCACTGGCTTGAGCCAGTTTCTTCTCAGCTGTCCTGTCCAGAAATGCTTTCCCTTCACACCAAACCCACTGGTCAAGAGGAAGCTAGATTTTATTTATGAAATATGCTGTTTATGTACTTGAAACTCAATTCCCCCCACCCCACGCTCACCCCCATGTTTGGTGCCTAATTGGTAAAGGCGTGTTATCTTTTGGCAGGGTACTTTGGAGGGGGAGAGAAAAAAAAAAAGGGGGGGGGGGGAAGGAAAACAAATGGAGAGTCCTAGGTCAAGTTGTTATGATAAATATGGCTAACATCTAAAAAAATACACACATATATATATATATATATGTACACACATATGGAGAGTTACCGTGCTGCATTTAGAGTTTCTACAAGATCAGGGGGTTGTTTAGACATTATGTAAATGGTGATTAAGCTTTTAAGTGGGGAAAAAGAGGTTTTTTGCCTTAGCTGCAGAGTGAGTACATCTGCTGTATGTTAATACTACTGATAATAGCATTCACAATGCATTGAATCAACCTGAGTCATTTCAACACGTAATTGCCTGTTTGATAAGAATTGCATGTGGAGGTAATCAGCCATTATAGAGACCTTTCTGACTTCACAAAACCTCTTTATCCTAATGTGATCCTCTGGTACTCTGTACTCTTGTGCTGCCTAGCATCCCTCACACGCTAACTGACCCACATAATCCCATCCAGGCACGTTAGCGTCTTGCCTTTCTGGTAATGATTGGTTCTAGCTGATTTAAAAAGGAATGATCATGCAATAAATGCTTGCATGTTGGTGGTCACGCAGAAAAGAAATGTCTATCTTCAGTCTCTCAGTATTCCCAAAATCATAGAACATCCCAGGTTGGAAGGGACCTCGAAAGACCATCTGGTCCAGCCTTTTTTGGGAAAGGGAGCCAAGATGAGATTACCTAGCACCCTGTCCAACTGCGTCTTTAAAACCTCCAGCAGTGAGGACTCTACCATGTCCTCCGGGAGGTTGTTCCAGTGGATGATGATTCTTATTGTGAAAATTATCTTAAATAATATTCTGCTTCAGGAGGGGAAAATATAACCCCTAGAAGGGCTTTGATTGGGCCAAGCAACAGGAAGTTCTCTAGAGCTGATCTTCCCAGAGCGTTCCTTTTAGAAATGATCTTAACTTTCCCTGCAACCATTGCTATGGTACCTCATCATCCCTTGGCGTGGTTTTATTACTACTGTTACTAACACCCCTGTGAGAACACAACTGTATCTTAAGTGTGCTGCAACGTGAAACATTTCAAAACAAATTATTTTGGGTTTGTTTCAAACAAATTATTTTGTTTGGAGAGGTTGGAAATGGATGCCTTTTCAGACAGAACTTACCTTGGGGAACTGTTGACTGCCAGCTGCCCTCCCAACCGAGCCCTTTTCAGATGAATACCAAAGTTGTACTGATGCTGTTTCAAACTGCACAAGAAATAAAACTACGTAAGGGGTGTGCAATCTAAATTTCCTTTGCCAATGCGTTACTAGCCTTTTCAGCTATAGGATGCGAAGGTTTATTGTTTTCAGCCATGTGTTGGAGATTTTGCGTAACAACTGTTGAGTAACAAACTGGAATTACTTTGAGCCAAAGGAGTGATGTTGTGTAGTGTTCCGTGTATTGTCATTGTTTATTGCTAAGACTATTATTTAATTGAATGCTGTCTGTGGCACATGGGCTCTGAAGTAAAGGAGCATCAAGGTACAGAACCCTTTCTCTGCCAGTGTTATTCTTTTCTGGTCCTTAATTAATGCATCAAACTTTTTTTTTTTTTCCTTCAAATCACAGACTTGTTTCCAAAGCAATTAG
The DNA here is from genome assembly GCA_000699545.1 of Podiceps cristatus. NCBI lineage: Eukaryota > Metazoa > Chordata > Aves > Podicipediformes > Podicipedidae > Podiceps > Podiceps cristatus. Next base: position 5,264 of record KL280393.1, on the reverse strand, counting down.
CTGAATCATTATCTCGTAGAACTTTGTACATCCCGCAATATACAGAAACATGGGGTGGCATTTTAAAATATTTATTCTATAGCTTGTTACTGGGTAGAATAATAGAATTCTAGTAGTAGTAACAGAATTCTAGGGTAGTAACAGAAAGCAGCAGAGATTGAATCTTTCTTGGCTATAGTCTGGTGAGTTCTCTCAGGAAAACCTACTGTATCAAGTGCTATTACACTCTCTAAAATTAAACCTTTCTTTTGAGATGTATCAGTATAAAAAGTGAGTATTTTTGCAGAAACTTGCCAGTCAGTCTCCTATGGAATCAGCTACATTTCTGTACCTTTTTATTGTTTCAGAAATTGTTTGAAGTTCACAGCCAGGTAACAGCTGAATTTATTTCTAGAACTGAATTTTCTGTCAGTTTGTCAGAGTGATTTCCTAGTGCTCTGCACACGCAGAGATGCCTCGATTTCTCATCTTGAAAGCTAGGAATGGAAAAAATACCATACATCCAACTGACAATTGTATAAAATCTATAGGTACTACATGAAAATGGATAGGGTAAATAGCTTTGTTAGTATTCCTTTGTGAATTCTTGTTTGTTAATGAGATTTCTGTGTTGCCATTTAAAGTAATAACATCATTCCTTCTAGTTACTTTTGGCCTTACATATATAATTGATATAGGCGTACCTGTTGGACAATCTGTCACCCTTTGTGTCTTCGGCGTGCCTTTCCACGGTGGTTGTGTGTTGGCCTCATCTGGTGTAAAGGCGAAGAAGACGTGCCGGAGGAGGATGCTGATCCACACCGCGATGCACAGCGCAGCTCTGCTTGTAGTTTTGGAGACGGACTGTGCAGCCAAGTGATTTGCATCTGCGAGATGGGTAACCAAGGTTTGTTTTCACGTAAGGGCTTTTGCCCTCTAGCAAATCCAGAGTGTCATGTTGGCAACAGATGGAAGAAAAAAGTGTTTCCGTCATGTTTGTCATCAACTCATCATAGAGTGATTTTCTTCAGTACTGAGACAGTACTATGACATTTGCACTGTATATGGCAAGAAGCCATTAGATTTTCTTGATTAAGAATGTCGGAACACTGAAAAGCCGCAGGTACTTTACCATACAGCGTAACCATGGTTGCAAAACATGTTTCTTGCCCTAAAATGCTTTGCGAAAGTGGTTTTGGATTCATTTTTCCTCCTGGGTGCTGAAGTGCTGTTCTGCATGCGTACTGCAGGCCGTTTGGTTCAGGCTGGGATGGTACATACCGAGTCCCTGCAGTGCAGCTAACAACGGCCGACAGGCCAGATCGCTTTTCGAGAGAGTCCGAGGTCGCTGTTGCTAAACTGAAATTTCCCAGCAGCTGAGCTGGAAAGGGCAGAGAGGGTGAGACTTGCCCCTAGAGCCAGGAGTTCATCAACTTTTGTAGTGTAATGCTATTGTCTTTCTGCCTTATCCATGAGCCGTTTCCACCAGTTACGGTGCCTGCTTAGTTGCTAACATTTTTGAAAAGCTGATTGTTATTAGACATGATGGCTGTAGAGCAGCTGATGTCAAAAGCAATTAAAAATACTGAGTTTGGGGGTTTGTTTTATCTAAAGCAAAGATTTTAAGTTCTAATGTCTTTTTGCTGTCAGTTGTGTGCTTTCCTGCATTTTTCTGTTTACTTACAGATTCTGATTCTAAAAATTTTTTAAGGTGTAAAGTGTAGAAAAATTTAAAAGGCTACAAAAAAAAAAAAGTGTTGCAACGGCAGAATGAGGAGTTAAAATTAGGAGAAACTAATGATGCTATTTTTCTACAGGTTTTTCACCCTTCTCCTACCCCGATGAGTCTGAGGTTCCTGTGCAAGGAAGGAGATGGCACATGCTCTGGCTCGTTAGCCAGAAATACTTGTGTAGGGATTGATGTTCGATACTGCTCCCCACAGTGTTCTTGTAAAAAAAAAAACTGGTCGCCCATGGCTTTTATAGGTGGTTGCGCA
>JMFS01101680.1:0-25032 GCA_000699545.1 Podiceps cristatus | reverse complement strand
CCTTAGCACCAGGCTGCTGCTGGTGGGAGAGGTGGTATGTCCGACACCCGTTGTGTGATACCTGAGGCTGTATTGCTGGCCTGGCGCCTAGGAGAGCCTCCTCTCCCTCCTGCTCTCAGCTGGGGTTGGGGTCAAGTGTGTTGGTTCCCTCTTGGTGCTGTTACAGGAGGGGTCTACAAGCCAAGCCAGGGCAGGGTGCTCCCACCCTTCCTGCCGAGCCAGGCCAGGATGCCAGGCTGCAGGACCGAAGCTTCGCAGCACTACAGGGAAGAGGGGCATACGTGCCCGAGAGCTGGCTGCTGGCAGAGATCATGATTAGAGCACTCATGAGGAAAAGGGTTTCCAGAGCCAAGTACTGATTCTGTGTGTTAATCAGGGCAGGATTTGAGGCTCCCTCCTCTTTCTGGTGTTGCCTGTTGACTGAGCAGCATCTCCCTGGCCCTGACCAGCTCTCGGAATCCCTGTACGAAGTCCTGACTCCCCTGCGCATAACACTGGTCTCAGTGCCAAAATGAGGACTCAGAACTCCAAGCAGCAGCAACCGCTTTGAGTGCGGGTGCCCCAGGGCTGTAATCCTGTTGCTGGCCCAAACAGCGCTATACGTGTGTAGTGTGATACCCTGTAGCATAGGATTTGTCACATGGGGAGGCCTCTGCCAAGTTTCTTCCAGAACTGGGGTTGCAGGGAGGCTGTCTCCTGCCACCTCAGCCATGGAGGCTGACGCAACCGCAGGTGTGGTGGAGCCATTTGCCTGGCAGTGAAATCCCTGCAGTGACCGAGGTGGGGGCTCTCAGCCAAAAGCAGCACTGGGAGGTAGGAGATGAAGGCAAATTGGAATGCTGTTCCCCTTGCCTTGCCCAAAAGGTAAGGGCCCTGGCCCTGATAGCCTTCTGCATCCATCGTCTTTCAAGCAAAGTCCTTAAAATAAAGTCTGTGACTGCTTGTTGCCCAGGATCCTAGAAGTTCATTGCTTCTGTGCTATTGCTGGATGACACAAGAAACAAACTTTGCACCCTATTCTTCTGAAAGTTAATGAACAGTTTAAATTCTTCCCCTGCCCTTACTGTGCTGAGGCACCACCCTTGCTGAGAGGAATTTTTTGTTTTAAGCACCTTGAATAGTAACTGCTGAGCTGGTGTTCCCTATCACAGCCTCACACCAAGAGAATCGCATCCATGTTCACCACCCACTGCTAAAGTGCAAGCTCAGGAGTCCGCTTGTTCCTCTGCATACATCAGCACCACTGTGTCACAGCGCCAGCAGCAGATATTGTCCCAGCAAGTTACAGGTCGTTTAACCTGGGCTGCAAGGATATCGGAACGATGACCTTGTACTTGTCTCACTGCCATGGATGCGTTAAGCGTTGCAAAGATAACGAATGGATTTTGTGTTTGGAGTTTCAATGTTCAGGTTGCTGGTCTGGCCCCTGTTCTGTAGAATGATTCAGTCTGTGCTGTGATGGTTTCAGCGCTTTGGGGACAAAAAAATTGTGCAGTTCATCAGTCATCTGGAGCCTTCAGGAGACCCCCTTCAGCCAAGGACTCCCAAGCCACTTACTACCAGCCTGAAAGCATTTGATTTACAGCCCACGCCCTCTTAATCTCTTAACCCAGGCCCAGCCTTCCCTGGGCTTTCAAAAAAAGACAAGTTCTTTTTCATTCCTGAGACATTACTGACTTTAAAAGATGATGGATCTGTGCTGTAGCACATTCCTTGCAGGTTAGGCTATGCCTGACTCCCCATAAAGAGCTGGATACCCCGTGACCCCAGGGGTAAGGGGACTTAGAGAACAGTCTGGCTTTGTTTGTGTCTTGGCAGGTGCATGACTGAACTTCAGCTTCATCCTGCTGTAACAGATGTAAGCTGCTCAGAGCTTTAGGGCAGACTTTTGGCTCCAGGTGTGTTGCATCTAGCTTGTCCCTGGTCATAGCTTGTTCTCCCTCCCATTCAGGTCGAGCCGTGAGCAGCTTCGGCTCTTGCTAGTGGTTTCTTGGAGCAGAGTAACTCCCCGCTATTCCTTTGGGGAGCCCTGCGTGAGCCGTGTTCATCCACGGCGTGGCAAGGGCTGTGCAGAAGGCGCTGCCTCCGCGGCAGCCTCCCACCGCCTGGCTGGTACTGTGCCGGGAGGGAAGGGCTGTGCGGGGCTGTACTCGGCTGCTGGCGGCATCCCCGAGGTAATAGAAGGCGCTGTCGACTTCTCTCTCCAGTTGCAGCACTTCAGCTATGGGCTGTACCTACTCCAAAATCAGGCGGGGGGCTCACTGTGGAACTTTTGTTAAAAGCTCTGTTGATTTCTGGGGGGTTTCTGCATGGCTGCGTGGCAGCTCTGGTAGTGTGTAAGCAGTACGGAGCGTGCTTGTGTTCCTGCTTCCCATCCCCTCGCAGCTGTGTCAGGGTCCTGTTGGGGTCAGGATTCCATGTTTGTGCCCACTTTCCTCACTATTAAATGCCATTTCTTCTACTTCAGTTGCCCTTCACAAGAATTGTGCACTAAGACAGACTGCAGAAACAGAAACGCTTTGCACACAGTTCCCCTGGAAAGACATTCATGCTTGTGTGCCCAAGCTCAAATCTCAGTTCAAGGAACCCCTGGTACTTTAACTAAAAGGATGGAGATGGTGGTGAAGGTGGGGAGAAACATCCTACATCCAATTTAAATTCCCAGTTTGCAACTTACTTAGAACTGTTCAGAGGCAGTATTCCACTGGCTTACACGTCTGAAATGTACATTGAACCAATGTACGTTTTTTAGCATCTTTTAAAAGTGCCTGTTTTACTAAAAACAAGGACACAGGACTCCTGCTGCAGGGTATTTTTTTTTTCCTCCCTTACTCCTAAGTACATTTATTGAACTGTTAGCACTTCTGTCTTCCTGCTTTCCCCTCTAGCCAGGTCTGTCACCAGCTGTTACAACTGGTAATGCTGCAGTTCAAGCTAGCAAAGGCCGAATGTGCAAGTGTGCTGGGAAGCACCCCAAATCTCCTGCAAGGTGCGAGCACGAGATGGCAATTCTATTGTCCATTACCCTGTTCTTAAGTAACTCAAGGGTACAAATAAACTTACTTAAAAGCTGCTCTGGACCAACAGCAACACTGACGTTCTTTTGCTCAAGATTGCCTTTGCGAAATGCATTCGGAGTCAGTAAGTTGAGACAACAACAAAACTGTCGGTATTGCCTCTTGTGCAAGTTGGCTGTGGTGCAAGTGCTGCTCTTCTACCCGTATTTGAAGGGAAACCAAGCCCCAGGCGTGCTGCTTGGGCAGAGTGCCAAGCGTGGAGAAGTGCTGAGGCAGCCTCCTTTCAAGTACTCCCCAGGTGCTGGGGCAAGGGTGGCACTTCAGAGCAAAACCCCGCTTCCCGAGGAAGCGTTAGTGGTGATGGAAGAGATCTTGGGGCATGTGTAGCCATGCCAAGGATTTGCTGCGGGGATACGCAGGAGTATTACGAATGCTCTGCAAGCTCCTCCGCAGCTACCTCAAAGCCCAGCCCTTAATGCTGACAGTCTCCTGCCTGTGTGCAGAAAGCAAGTCTTGGGGCATTTACAGTTGTAAACTGCACGGTGGCACTGGTTGTGCTCTTGTGAAGTGGGAGAAGGAAGTATTTCATAGCACGGGGGGCTGCTTTCTGACAGGGCTGGCTTTGCTGCTTGACCCCTGCTAAGGCAAGGGCTGCAGCTGCCTCCTGCATATAAGCCAAAGGGCAAAACTGAGCGGGGGGGACACACACGTACCCCCAGGATGTGACCCTGCACAGGGTGGGGGGACCTGCCGGCAGGAGATGTGGGGCCGGGGGCTAACTGCTAGCAGGCATTAACAGGGAGAGCTGGGGGACAGCCGCGTATCTGCAGGACGTGTGCTCAAACTGGGCAATGGAGCAGGAGGTCGCTGGGGCCTGGGGAGCAACAGGGCGTGCTGGAGCTGCCAAGCTGGGGCACAGCGCGGGGAGCGGGAGCTGAAGGGAGAAAGGGGTGAGGGGAATGAGTGTCGGGGCGTGAAGGAGAGACCCCCTTCTCCCTCCCCATCCCGAGGTCTAAGCCAGCAGAAGCATCTAGCTTCTCCGTGCTCGTGAAAACGTTGCTGCTTTTGGGGCAAATGAAGCTCTGATGAGAGATTCCTATTAAATATTAACCTGAGGGAATGAGTCACCCTGCTCGCTCTCTGCGGGCAGGAGCCCCGCAGCCCGAGGTGTCGCAGGTAGCGCAGGGTACCAGGATGTGCAGAGTGCCATCTCCGTGGAGGCAAATGCTGCATGTGAAATAAGGAGCAGGCAGTATTTGTCTACCTGCTGGGCTCTCTCCTCTGTGAGGAGGTAAAAAGTACACTAACTTCTGCACGTGTTGTAGGAAACAGAATAATCTTAGCCATGCTGTTCTGGATGAAAGACTCCTTTCTTCCCTTAGACGACACCTGCTCGATGTGTTAGACAAGACAGTTTGCATGCCGCAGAGGTTAGCAGCCCCCGGTAATAAGGAGAACACAGTGAGACTGTGGGCAGAACTAACCCTATCTCTGCATCCTTCTTATTTTATCTCCAATTCAGGAACAGGCTCCCGCATAAACCACAAATTGCTGGCGCTGCAGCAGGGTTATCTGTAAGGCACCCAAGTGGTGGGAAGACTCACCGTGGACATCTCTAACACCAGTTTTTCCTTTCCAGTGTGTCCCATGGGAAACAGTACCAGCCGGCTCTACAGCGCGCTTGCCAAGACGCTGAGCAGCACTGCCGTGTCCCAGCACCAGGACTGCCTGGAGCAGCCAGACTCAGCACAGCTGGATCCTATAGACCCCAAGGATTTGCTAGAGGAATGCCAGATTGTTCTGCAGAATCGACCACCTCGATTTCAGAGGGACTTTGTGGACCTGAAGAAAAACGCTGCCAGTAACCACCGCCCCATTCGGGTCATGCAGTGGAACATCCTTGCCCAAGGTAGGAGCTGCCTCTAAGCTAAGGTATAACCTTGAGATCAAACGTAGCAATGAAAAACCTTCAAATGCAGATGTGCCTACGTAGTCGGGATTGGCAGAGCAAAAGGGGAGGTGAATTACATGAGGCACAACCGACTGAGGGGCAGGGGGGGAGATTTTCAGCACTTGAAATCTAGTGGCTTGCTTTCCCTTCTATCGGAAAGGAAAAAAGGTCTCTCCTTGCAACTGGGATGCCAAAGGTAACTCTGAATGCCCGTCTTACCTGAACACAGTACATTCAAAAAGATGTGACTCATCGCTTTTAGATAGTTGTTAACCCCCAGAAAAAGCTCATCCTTCTGCAAGTTTTATTCTTGGTAAAGCTTCTCTGCAGTTTTCTAATTAGTGTACTGGTGAACTGTTCAGGGATTCAGACCTGCTTACAGGATTTTTCAGTTCTTCAAAATAATTTTAACCATTTTTTTTCTCAGACTCCTGAAGTCAAGGCTGTAATTTGACTTACACAACCACCTCACCTTAAAATCTTTTGGTGTGGGTAATTTTCCACATAGGAACTGCCTTGACACTATGCAGTTAAGTCACTCTTACACCACTGCATTTTTTTCTTAGGCTTAAGCTGTCACAGTCACATGTGGAAGCACTTGCCAGAGTATAGTGACTTTTGGGAAGAAGTCTTTTATCTAACTTGTATATGTAAGGGGAATTTAGTTTTTTTTCCAGAGACTTGAGTGTTTTGAGAAGAGGTTGTCAAACCCATTGGCAAGCCTAGCACCCTTAAAGTCAGCAGCTGCTCCTGAAAAACCCATTATCTGCATGTAAACAGATGTACATGTGTTTTACAGAGAAAGCAAAGTGTTGCAGAAGCCTCATGTTGCTTTCCGTTACAACTTCCTGCACTGTGGAAGACTGCCTGCTCTGCTGCTGGGCTGCAAGCGGCCACTGGCTGCTGCAAGGCGGCCGCTGCCTCCCGAGAGCAGAGCCTTGCCTCTGGCCTCTGCAAAACCTGGAGGGAGACAACCCATTTTAGCTATCATTAACTTTTTCTTTTCTCTTGTCCCTGCTAATTTCAGCTCTTGGAGAAGGCAAAGACAACTTTGTTCATTGCCCCATGGAAGCTCTGAAATGGGAAGAGAGGAAGTGCCTCATCCTGGAGGAGATCCTTGCATACAAGCCAGACATCTTGTGCCTGCAAGAAGTCGACCACTACTTTGACACCTTTGAGCCACTCCTCAGCCGACTTGGCTACCAGTGTACTTTCTTCCCAAAGCCGTGGTCCCCTTGCCTAGACGTGGAGCGGAACAACGGGCCGGATGGCTGCGCCTTGTTTTTCCTCAAAGACCGCTTTGAGCTCATCAATAGTGCTAATATCCGGCTAACTGCCATGAAGCTGAAAACCAACCAAGTGGCCATCGCTCAGACGCTGAAGTGCAATGAAACTGGAAGACTGTTCTGCATTGCCGTCACTCACCTGAAAGCTCGTACTGGCTGGGAGAGGTTTCGGTCTGCGCAAGGCTGCGATCTTCTCCAGAACCTGAAGAGCATTACTCAAGGTGCAAAGATCCCTCTGATAATCTGCGGAGACTTCAATGCAGAGCCAACTGAGGAGGTCTACAGAGAATTTTCCAACTCCAGCCTCAACTTAAACAGCGCGTACAAGCTGCTGAGCCCCGATGGGCAGTCAGAGCCTCCATACACCACCTGGAAGATCCGGCCCTCAGGAGAGTGCCGGCACACACTGGATTATATCTGGTATTCCCAGCATGCCTTGAATGTGAACTCAGCTCTAGGCCTGCTGACTGAAGAGCAAATTGGGCCCAACAGGCTGCCATCATTCAATTACCCCTCTGATCACCTCTCTCTGGTGTGTGACTTTAGTTTTAATCAAGACCCTGACAGACTGCTGTAATGTGTTGGAATGACACCTGGTATTGCAGTGTCTTAACTCACCACTATTTTATCTTAGAGAAATCTTTTGAAGCTGGAAGCTGTTGGATGAGGAAATACTGTTAACTAAATGCTATTTTGGGCACTTGTTTGGATTTGCACTTGCAGTTCAGCGCTTGTTAATCTGAAGGCTCCAAGGGAGGAAGAAGGGAGTCAGTGTTCTCGTTGTGGTGTACTTGCCATGTCGGGGTTTGAAAAATGGAAGGCACATGAGCTTTATCCTTTCACTAACTCCCATGTCTAAGGATTAAATCCTCTAATGAATGTGGAGGCCTTAGTATTTAAATCAAATCACTTGTGTTTGTAAAACAACCTGCCCCGACAGCATGCTAATTTTATTTATTTCGTGTTACGTTTGTGCAAGTACCAAAGGGAACAAGGCTCGACTACTCAGTGAGATTCTCTTAAATCTTTTCCTATTGCAGTACAAAGGAAACTTAATGCAGTTTAGACATGAACAAATCTAAGTTCATACTAGTGTTGTCTTCTCATTTTTATATGACTTGAGATGGCAATTTCAGTAAAAGTGAATGGATAATAGCGCAGTGTGAGGAAAGCCCCTCCAGTAAGGCCAAGTGAGGAAACAGACTAACTACTCTACATCATACAGTAGTATTCTCACTTTTCCAGATGAATGTGCATGTGTCCATTACACGCCTGCGGCCTGTAGATACATCTACACAGTGACTGTTACCTTTGTCTCTTCTGTGCTTCCCTCCAGCGGACACACCTAACCAGGGAGTTTTTCCTCCTCTGCTTCAAGGATTACTTTTCTAAATGGTTAATTTGTAGTCTTCTCAATCTTGCTGTTTCAGTAAAGGGCCAATCTTCATGCTGAAAGACTTTTATTTATCTTCAGAATCTAAAGCTACACTGGAACCTGTTAGAAGACAAAATTTATTTATTGAGAAAAGTTGGTGATCCTGCACCTGGCTTGAAATCATACAGCAAGAGTGTTCAGGAGCCTCTTTCTGTGGCCCAGGCGAATGCTGGCTAAGCACCTAGGCTACAACAGAGCTGTGTTAGTATAGTATCTAACTCTTGTGTGTGGAGTGGTGCTCATTGGTATGACATAGGTATTGCGTACATGGATTATAAACATGCCACTATGCCAGAAAATGAGGTAGGAAGAAGAGGGAAGAGACACAACAGTTGTAGTTGGGGTGATGTTTAAATAGTTGGGAAAGATGAGGCAGAGCAAATAAAGCAGTACTTCCATGTAAAGTAAGGTCCATAGTAACTCTTAAATATTCCAGGTGTTTATTAATAAAAGTCTTTGAAAAAAAAAAAAAAAGTAGTGTCTTGCTGCCACCTTTTTAATTTCCCTGTTGTTAAATAGGTGATCTGTCTCAACCAGTGACTGTTCAAGCTAGCAGACCTCTCTCCCCCGAGCCTGCAGTCCTAGTTACAAGTTGACATGGTTGCTTTGCTTTCAGGGCAAGTGCTCTTTCCCAAACGTGAAATACCCAAATTCCACAGCAAGTCTGTAGGGAAGGGAGTTATCTTTCAGCTGTTCTCTCCCCTAGCTGAAGATGAAACGTAGACTCTGTATTACTGTAAATACTGCTCTTTCCAACAGTTGCATGGAACTACAAACCTGGCCAGTATCGTGAAGCAGGGCGGAAGTATTCCTCCCTGAGGGCTGCTAAGCATGCCTAGCAGAGCTGGCTCCTCACAACAGGCTGCTGCATTTGTCACTTTCTTTTAAAACATCATTTGAAGAGCAACAAATGCCCCAGGTACATGCTTTACACAGCCCATAAATTACTGTGCTTGTGTTGCTGGTAAGTGAAATACAGAATCTGGCATCTGGAAGTCTCAAATTCCACTACAAACACAGTCCCTTTCAGGCAAAGAAATGAAGTACTATGTTGCACAGCTGTACCACATTTTGCATGCATTCCTGGCCCTTGGAGGATAAGGGTGATGGTCTGCTTCCACAGAGCTGAGGGTCCTCAAGCCAGCCTGGGGTGCAGGACTCGTAGCAAGCACCGATTTGAAATTACTCAGACAGAAAAGATACGTTACAGCCAAGAAGCCTGACTTCCTTGGTATATACTCCTACCAAACAGATGTGACATACCACCTACTAGCAGCCAGGGCCTCCTTCAGCTACGCTTTCAAAAAGAGCAAATCGTTGTTGTGTCCCTGAACCCGTTGAAACCAGAAAGGGCACCTGCTTTGGGGGAGATTCTGGGCTAGAGATCCAGACACCCCTAACGCCCCACAGAAAGGCAGACCTTTGAGCAGCCCTGCCATCAGCGTTTCGTACCAGCTAGACTGAGACAGCTTGCTTTCCATCGTGCTGGCTGCACTCACTGGCTCTCTGTGGGGGTGAGATACAGTGCTTCTCCTTTAGGGTTCTCTTAGGATCTTCTCTCAAATGGTCTTTGCAAGAAGAAATAATACAGATGCCCATTAACGGAGGAATCTAGCCATCTGTAGCTAACTACTTCTAAAAGCAACACCACAACGTAGACCTGTAAAATGGTACCTTCAAGAAGTCAGCTCCTCACTCATCTACCACAAAAAGTCACACCAGAATCTGGAGTTCCATTCAAACCCTCTTAGCAGTTTCTGGAAGAAACTACACTTGTGGTAGGAAGCCATGACTTGAGAGCAAGGATAATATTGTACTCAGCTCTGTATTTTTTTTAAGAAAAACAAAAACCCAACCAAAATGCCCACCACCACCAAAAAGCCCTTAATTTCCATTTTACTTTTGTACAAGTAGCTCCTCTTTCCCAAGGAGCGCTGAGGGTGTTCATCGATGCACTACATCTCCACCGCTCCCAGGGCACAGAGCCATAGCACTGATTATGGTAGGCTTTGTTTACCAGCAGGAGCCAAACTAGAGCAGCTACAAAACTCCCACTGCCAGTCTGACGGGGTGGTAATATTTGTTATCTGAACAATTCTTATGCCATTTTACTCAGACCCTTGTTTTCTCTGCTAACTCTCCTGCAAAAGAAACCAAACTGTGGAGAAACAGCATGATTTGTATGATACTGCCATCACTGCAGCGCTTTTCTGACATGGAAAGGGCTGGGATTCTTATTTCACCCTGGGCACGTGACAGTAGATGTTCACTGCTTCATGTCCTTAAAGGGCAATTTTGAAGAGAAGGGAAGGGTGGAATAACTGAAAAAGGCTGGGGACTCTCCCCCTCACAAAGCAATTCTTAATATTAACATACTCAGAAAAACACACATCCCTGCTGTAGCACAACAGTGAATCCTTTCTGCTGTATTTTAATAGAAGGGAGACAAGATGCAGAAATTAACTGGTAACTTCTCAGTCAGCTTCAGCCTTTTATTCCAGTCCTTGCTCTAAGATAGATTTTGCAGACAGACTCCTTTGGAAAACTTAAGTGAAATATTGCTCTTGCTTTGTTTTATTCAGCAAGAGGCAGGCCTGCAGCACTGAAATGCTTTTGCCTGCTATAAATATCAGTTAAGTATTTTTCATAGGAAGAAGCAGGACGGGCTTTAATTTTTTTTCCTATGTAGCAGTATGACTCTCAGAGTAAAAATGTCTTCAAAGCTGCTCTTGTGACTGTCTGCCTTATAAGCACACCAAGGCTAAAGAAAGTCTCAACAGATCCCTTGCTCTAATCTTGAGTAAAAGCTGCATTAGCTTTAGCAATGGCTGTTTTCCCTCACCCTCAAGCTAGCTGAAGGAAGAAATGACCCACTTACTTAATTTGCTGAAAGGCAGAAGCTGCTGCAAGCTTATTAAAACACTTTCTCTTTTGGAGAACAATTAGATCAGAAGTAGATACTGCCACTTGGACCTTCTTCACTTAATAAGCTTAATAACTGCTATTCAAACTGTCTCTACGAGGCAGAAATTGAATTTAGCTTGTTCTGGTGGTGACAAACTTCACATGTAACTGAGATCCCCTGCTGCAGGTGTCACGGTGAGTAAGAACTGAGGCTTCAGGCACCTCTCCACTTTCTCATCAACTCTTGACTTCATCTGAGAGAGTAACAAAACCAGTGGTTTCTGGGATGGGATTCCCCTGGCAACTTTTCTTGCCATAACCCAGAAAATTTGATACTCAAATCTTTATTCTGAGTCACCCTTCACAATTAAGATTTTTTTCCTGTGGATGACAGAGTGTTACCCTGTCCCTCCTATAACTTACAATAGTAGTTATTTGAAAAATAAAAATGTTTGTATTTATATACGTAAAATCAGTGATACCATCACTGTGTATGTCTCAATGCCTTCTGTATAAAATGTGCTCACTTGACACTGAAGTTTCATTCCACTTACACATCTAGAAAAGTTACTACTTGCCAAGGAGGACTTAAGCCTGGACTCTTCTACATGAGCCATCAGCTTCAGATGTAAAAAAGCTAGTCCAGCTTTTACACATGGACAAAATAAGAGATTTTTCAACGGGACTGCAGAAGTCTAGGAGTATAGCTAGAGAAGAACTTCTTCAATGTTTTAATGTTCCTCTGTCCATTTGAGATGTTAAAAACCTGACCAAAGCTCCCTCATCCTGAGGTCATGTCCTCCAACACCAGCAGTAAAAACATTTTTCACCCACACAGTAATTAATTACACCAGCATAAAGCAGCATGTTGAAGAGCAAGCTTGCACAGACTTAGAGATTTTGAATTACAGGTCTTACCACTCCGACACCTGGCCATAGAAATCCCCAGGGAGAAGCTGCCTCTTGTAAGCAGCACAACTTATTACCTAGAATATACACAACTTCTGAAGAACAACCATCTCTCTGAACAGCTCAGAGGATCTAGGCACACACAAAGCAATGCTGAAAAGCTGAGCTGAAGCAGATACGCTGAAATCACTACCTGACTGTTGACAAAAAACTCGTCTGTACTTAGAGCTAGCAGCTTAATTAAAAAAAAAAAAAATAAATTAGAAGTACAAAGGCATACATGGGTAGGTTAACAAAAAGGAGCCTCACTGTTTGAAGCCATGTTAAGTACCATTTCCATTTCAGTTACAGCACATCCTCATACAGATTTGAGATTCTCACAGCACTTAACTGATTTCTGATGAAGGTCCCCTGGCAGCCGTTACACATGTGCTGCTCGCCAGGTGGCCAGGGGAGAGAGCCAAAGGACCATCACCAGTTCTGTGGCAAGATGCAGCACTGACAGTAACAGCAGCATCTCTGAGCACGGCTGCAGGCTGCCTATCTCAGAAACAGCGATGCGCGACTTCATTCCTTTCATTTTTGCCATTACATGAAGAAGTCTTGGCTCTAACTTAAGAGAAGGAGGTCATCAGCTGGAGATCCTTATCTATTTCCAGGAATATAGTTTGTCCCTATTTGACTTCCAGTGTATCTAAATTAGGTGTCTGAAAGGTCTTAACTACAAATACTCCAGTGATATACATTTCATGCTCTGAGAAACAGCATCTCTCATACACGATCAAGTAACAGCCATTTAGAACAGGATTTCTTACAGAAAAGTCTTCCAAACATGGGTTTAAAAATACTACTACTTTTCTCTCTTCTTGTCCTCTAGCTCCAATTTGTTCTACCTCCAAAGGATGCACTGCCTGCCTGCCTCTCTCCATACGGCTCCATTCCCTTTACCCAGCACATCAGTGCCTCTCAGACTACCAAATTAGCCAACCCATTACCCAGCTTCCCCCTACTTCCCTTTCTGTCCTACCTCTTTCTTGGCAATATAAATCGTCTTCCTTCTCCTACATTGTCTCCTGTGAAGGAGTCTTTGTCCTCTACCCCAGGCCAGAAACACAGTTCATCTGTGTAAGAACCTTCGCTTCTTTGTGTTAACTGCTGGCAGAAGGAATTGCTGTCTTCCACATCCCACTTTCTTACCTACTTCAGCTTGTTCATTCATTTGTTCTTAAACTCTGCTTCTCTGCTTAAGAGTATGAAAAAGAAACCTTTTCAGAGCACTTTTAAAGTTCCCCACATGCTGGCCTGGCTTAATGGAGCTATACTCACATTTCTTACCATTCAAAGGGAAGAATGGGGCTTACTGCTAGGACTCTACAGGTAACTTTCTTCAGTATTAAAAGTTAAAGGGAAAAAAATAAACCTTTAATGTAAGTATTTAATTCTAGTCTCCTTTATAGTTACTGAAGACCTCAGTTCCAGGTTTCTGTTAAAATTGCTCCTCCAAGCATAAAGTACTTAAATGGTAATTTAGACTTAAAATTATTTCATGATTACCTGAGTTCCTGCTCTGAAGACTTTCCAAGTGCATCTCACTCGGAAATGGGAGTTGCCACTGGGCACCTGGCTACCCACAAGCTGATGTGCTGCTTCGCTAATAACTGCTGTAGTACAGCTGTAGTTTTCATGGTGCCCACGAAAACAGGGTAAGCCACCCTTCATCTATTTTAAGCCAAACTCTTGCAAATGGACAATAACTATGGAGTAATTTGTGTACTGTCTGTTCTCACCCGAGCTTTACCCTGTAGTAATGTGTCATGATACCCATAGCTTTTCCATTTATAATTGAGTTTAAAGTTATTTAGATACTTACTTCATTCAGAAAAAAATACATCTACCTAAAGTCATATATTTGTGCTGAAGCCAAAATATTAACAGTTGGAAATGGCAACAGCAACATCAAAAGGACCAGCAGTAAAACTTAGTATTTCTCTTTTTTAACAGCTTCTACCTACCAGTACTTTCTACTTGCCTCTATGAGATCGTCAGAGAGATCAGTACACTGGAGTAGCCAAGTCTGCTCATTTCTACCTCTCCTCAGCAGTGCCGCCTTAGGAAATTAAGGTGTAGCTGGAGAAATAGGTAGTTCACAGAGCTCTAGACGTTATTGATTCTCAGAATCATTTAAGCGAACTCTTGTCATCTTTGCATTAAAACAATTGGGAGCGCACACAAAGTTAGCACACGTCAGCTGGAAGACAGGAACATCTTAAGCTACTCAAGTTACTCATGTGATTAGCCACAATGCAAGAACACTGCGTGCGCTCATCATCCTGAAAAAGCATAAGAGAACTAGACCTCTGTCAGAAGTCACCTCACCAACTACCGCAAGCTTCTCAGATATTTCAATGAAAAATATTTCAGTGTACTGTGTGAGAGAGTTGCTCGGCCATTCAGAGTATCGGAGCAGTGAGGAGTTCCAAACTTCCACACTCTATCAGCTATCTTAGGCTGAATGCCTGGAAGATTTCAAATAAGCAGAAAAAAAGGTTAATAGGTTGAAAGAAAAAAAATAAAAAGCAGACCAAACACCATTAAATTCCGTTTCTATATTTCAGTAAAACCTACTTGAATACACTTTGAAACAAGAGTACAACAAAATAGAATATACTTCAAATGTTGAATATACAAACTATTATAGTTCATTCTGAACACTGGTACTTCCCTCTTAACTTCAACTAAAAAAATTTACAGGTTTAGAACTACCTGACAAAAGCTCATGCTGGGCGTGACCTTTCAAGTGACAGAGTAGAGCTGAAACTGAAATGTATGCACGGATGTCAAGGCTAAGTGAGAGACACAGGCATGTTACAGCAGAAGGCGGAAAGCCTGCTGCTATTTTGTCCACAATTAAGAAATTTAGACAGAATTTTAACTACCATACAAAATATGTTACATGTAATTCTATAACAATACTGTGCTAGGTACAAGATTTTTAAAAAATTTGTTTTAATAAAAAAGCTTTACACAAACAAGCCATTAGCTTATTTCAAGAAAGATAACTGAAAATCAGTCTAAGGCTTTCATTTTGAATCTGCTCAAGCTGTATGATACAAAAATTCCTCTAGCTCTCTGTCTTCTTTTAGAAGCTCTTTAATCTTCTTATTTCACATTCTACAATACCTAGTAGCAGAGTTTTTCACATAGCACCAGTTGAGTACTGTGGGCACACAGTAGTAATTGCTGGTATGCATCTAAAATGCATCAAATTTGCCATTTGTAACAATGAGACTTTCCTCTCCCCCTGAATACCAAAACCAAGGCAAACCTCTCACACAACTCTCTTTTAGTGTTCCAGGTCTTAGTGTAACTTGGTAACGTAGTGAACTGTTTGGTCCCTTCTCAGTCCCTCTATCTTTCCTTCTCCATAGGTTCAGCTGTTTCCCAACTGGAAGAGGCAGGTTTTGTCAGCGTATTAATGTGGTTCAATTCCCACTGAAACACGGGAAAATAATTTTTTTTTCCAGTAAGTCTTCAACATATGCATGTTTATTAACATTTCAAAACTCTCCTTTTCGACTTGGTGATCACATCCACTTCCCTCCCCCAATTATGTCAGTATATTCAAAACCGTAACAGTCTAGAAGTCCATGCTGGAAGCAACCTATTCTTCATTTCTCGCATGTTATGATTCCTTCTGTTTTCATTGTTACAGGAAGGGCAATAGCTGAGGGCGTGCTAACTACTACTACATGGGTCACAGTCTTGCTTCCATCTGCCGGCTTCTCTTCTTTTACCAGCTGCAGTGTTTTCACTTCACGTTCCTGTTTTAAAGCCGCTGTGTCTGATTTAACTTCTGGACTTTTTATAACTGCACTAATCACCCTGGGAGGAGTCTGGCCAGACGCCTGCTGAGCAGGCACCGACAGTCTCATTACTGGTGTCCCATGAGCTATAGACACTGGGGTTAGTGCTCTAACAGCCAAGGGGGTTCCCACGATGTTAATACTTCCTGACCCAGTCAGGCCCGTTTTTGTTTGTAACTGACACTGGGTAAGTTGCGTGGCAGGGATCGTAATGATTTTGGCAGGCTGCATTGTGATTTTGTCTCCGTTTTCAGCAGCGGTTGGCATCACAGTAGGGATTGTCTGGATTACTACCTTTGGAGTTGTTGCTGTTGTTGGACTTGTGTTGGTTATTAACGGTGACCCTGCATTTACCGACTGCACTGCCACGGTTGAGATTTTCTGTCCCAGAGAGGTCATTACAACAGGCACTTGCATCGCCACACGGACAGTCCTGCAAAATAAGGATGTCTGCGTTTAAGCCAAAACATGGGGCACCATTAGAGCTGACAACAGGCATAGACAAATCTGTGGTTTACAGATTTTTAACTGGTTCTTAAAAACAAAACCCAAAACCAAACCAAAAAACCCCCCACCCAACAACAACAAAAAACCAACCCAACCAACAAAACCCCAAACAAAACCACACAAACCTGTACATCTAGCAATAGGACTCCGGAAATTCAGCAGCATTCATCTCTCTTCCCTCCCCAAATTTTAAAATACGCTCAAGGGCAAGCACATTTGACAACTGGCTCTGATCTCATAAACTAGACATTCATAGTATTCTATCATGTTACACTGCTGCTTGCAAATCAGAAATGATTTCCAACATTAAAAACAAAAAACTAAAAGACAGCTTCCTAACCCAAAAATTGCTTCTCATTAACAAATGACAAGCCTGAGCCACATTAACACAAACCTGGGAGCTGTCGTTGCTGGGACAGTAGTAGTGGTAGTTGAGGGACGAGATGACGATGTGTCATGCGCTGGTGAGGCAATATTCACAACTCTGGTAACTGCTTTTTCTGTTCTGGTACAGCTTAACTGAGAGGAATTTTTTCCTCCACGTGCAGAGGTTGCTGCTTTTAAAAGATTTTCTGCAGATAAAGACACTTTTTTTTCAATGACTTTTCATCTGTAGGCATTGACAAATCTTCATTGCAGGACTCACTTTTGTCATCGTCTATGACAACTATATTTTTTGGCATCTCCTTAAACTGATACACAAGCCTCTGTCCCTCAACTTTTGCAAGGATTCCTCTTTGATAGTAATATCTGCAAGAAAAGTACAATTAGGTAGTAACCAACATAGTGACAGATTTAAAAGAAAACCTCATTCTATGCTAACAAGAAAATCTGAAGTAATGACACTAAAACCTACAATGTGAGAAGTTATGGAAAGAAGCTGGCAGAGCATACTGGCAATGTATCTGAAGGATCTAGCTGGTAAAAAAAAAAAAAATCCTCATTTTTAAATATGTACTTCAGGAATTAAATAGCAAATTAACTGGTAACATAAAAAGCAATAGGAACTGCAAGACTCTGATGATTTTTCAAACAGCAAAGTCCGCAAGAGGGCAAAGCTTTTAAAATTTCAGAACTGTTACATTTCTACAGACAAAATTAAGAATCAGATTTAGAATTACAGTAGATAACTTAAGGATGTATGAGTTTTTACCTCAGAGCTCTTCCCATAGTCTCATAGTTCATGTCAGGTTTATTTTTGTGTTTTCCCCATAGTTTGGAGACAGCTTTTGAGTCCACAAGTTTAAAGATTCCCTTCTCTCGCTGAGTCCATTTAATATATCGAGGACAAGTATTTTTGTCCTGGAGCAGGTCCAGAAGAAACTCCCATAAGTATGTTGTATTTCCTATAATCAGAAAGCATTTAAATATTAGAAATACACTTTTAAAGATAACAGAATTTCTCCATGCTTCGGTAACTGAATGACCTGCATTACAAGCGAACATTACACAAAGGATGGTATGTAATGCAACCTGCACATATTCATTCATTCAAAGCGATCTGATATATAGCACAGAAGCCTCTTCAATCCAGTGCCCATCCTCGGTTCTTGAAAAGAAGTGTGGAAGGGCGTTCCAAGTCACTACAACCTGCATCTGTTCAGCAGAGACAGGATGAGAGCTCAGGATTTTCTTCCTGTATTTGCTTAAACAGGGAATGGAAATGCCAGTGCATTTTATGATGCTGAAGGACAGAAGGACATAAATAAGTAATTTTTATAAGGCATACAATCTTCACTAACAAACCACCTCAACTGCAGGAAGTTTGTAACATAATCTCCAGTCCCGCATCTGGGGCTCTCGCACCAATCGGTGACAGCCCCCATGTTCTGACCCTTCTACATGTTGCAGAGCAACCAACATCCTTCTAGGTGCAAAGCCAGTCCAACTTCTTGCTACAAGTATTCATATGGCAGAAATCCCATGCACCTTTCTGTAATCAGGGGGATATAGAATGAAGTCAGCCTACAGGAGAAGAACTTTAGGTATTTCTCATGTATTCAAGGGGCATACTATTTCCACTGGAAGAGTTGCAAGATGGGGTTGATGATGGTGCTTATCAGGATGGCATAAAACATAACATGGGTGTTGTCTGCACTCTGACTATACCGTTTGCACCTAGGAAAAGGGGAATAAAAGGAGAAGGAAAAAAAAAAAAACCCACAACCAAAAAACAACAGATCACATTCCAATTTCTACAACTGGAGAAGGCTCCTCAAGTATCTGAGAAGGGAGAACTAAGACAGCTGCAAGAATAACAACCTCAGAACACTAATCCCAGTTCTTCACTTGATCACACTTCCAGGGAATGACACGGGCCAAATAATGTGTGTGTGTGCGTGTATGTGCCCGAAGTTCAGTAGTACAGCATAGCACTTATTATGCCATACTGAAGATAATTAAAATACATTAAGGCAGGTTAAAGACCACTGTTGCAGACTCCAAGAAGTTAGGTATCTTTGAAAAACTTTAAAGCGTAAAAAGAATTATAGTTTCTATCTTCTGAAAGACCATCTCATGGACAGAGTATAAATATAATTCAACACATGCTGCAATAAACAGGAAGTACTAACTCAAGACTTACCACTAGATTTCAGAGACATTTGAATAGGATCTATGAGAGGGAAGAGTCAAGAAGAGAACTTGGGAATCCTGAAATCATCCTAGATTTTAGTGAATTAATCCCTTTTTATTTTCCCTTAGCTCCTCAGAAATAGACTTTCTGAGTCCACAGCCAAATGCTGTAGGTCTGCAACAGATTCTTTGCTAAAACAGAAGTGGGCTTCAGCATTAAGGAGTAAACAGGAACCCCAAGAGAAATAATCCTGAAAGTGCCTAATTTTCCTGCAGGAACAGCACTGCTGACTCAGTAGGGTTGTTTTGGTTTGTTTTTTTTTTTTTGGGGGGGGTGTGTGTGTGTGTGTGTGGTTTTTTGGGGGTTTTTTTTGTTTTTTTTCCCCCTCATACTCTGTACTGACCTAAACAACAACTTTTTTCCACGGGAGGTCTATACTACTCAGAAGCCATCTGCTATTGCCAGTAAGACCCAGTGATACTTCAGGAAGGCTGCTGTGTCAACTATAGCTGCTAAGCGTTTAACACAAGGAGCTTATTTTAGAAATGTTTAATACCTTTTTGAAACAGTTTTTAAACCCTTTCTCCTTAGAACCAGACCTTCCTAATACTATGAATCCAAGCCTACAGAAGCCTGAGAAAGGCATGGCTGTGAAATGTATTATCTGAATGGGTGTACGTTCATGCCACTCTTAAGCATCTGTTAAGTCCAGCCTAGGAGACAAACATGTTTTGCACCTTGCTAGTAAGACAGCTACGTTAATAACATAAAGCTCATCTCCGCCCTGAAAGGTCTCACACTACCCAGTACTGTAAGCAGCCACTGAGCTAGACATGATTATTACTCATCTTAACTTCGAGTAGATTTGGCACAATGAAGTAAATTTTTGTGACTAGCTGATTATTACAGCTGCCAGCTACTTAAAAACGTTAGCTGTCATCTCAAAATGGGACTAATGGCCAGAAAGTATGTGAATGACTGACACAAGGCATTGTGTGCATCAACTAACTGTTGCCTTGTACCAGCATCTATGTGAAGAGGCTCAAAGCCAGTTTTGCTCCCTCCAACTGCCTACGCTTCAGAAAGAGTATCTATGCAAATGAAAAACAAAATATGGAAAGAGAAATCATGCCTAAACTGCCAATCCACTATGCGAGGACAAGCAAAATACTATCTCACTTTAAGAAAGACTTTTAAGTAGTCTCCAGTTCCTCCTGTACAGTAAAGTGAAGGTGGTAATTAAATCAGATTTACAGCTGCTTCACTTTGCACCAGAAAAGTGTCAGGAATGCACACAGGAAGGAGTACCTACATGGACAACAAGCAATCCCTAAGAGCGCTACCAGCTGTCCTCCTCCATGACTGAATTCTGCTGACAGTATTGAGCTCCAGGAAAAATTCCTGGTTTTCCAAAAACACACTGCATGTAAAATAGCCTATATTTTCAAGTAATTTTTTAAAATCAGTAACAAAAAATAAATCCAGTAACAAAAATATTTTGCAGGACGTCAAGTTAGCCTACACTAGGGAAAAAAAAAAAAAAAAGTTATGTCACTTGTAGTGTAATATATGAAATGAGATACCTTGTGAGAACAAGAGACATAAGTAGATCATGATGAGGGCCCATAGAAATTAAAAAAACCCAACCAAACAAAACCAAAGCACTACCATCTCCCACTTCATAAAATAAACAGCTATAGAGTGAAATCACCAGTACAGACAAAACCAGAAAGAAACATGGGCCTCCATTCTTGAAGTTATGCAGCAAACTAGGAACTGGGATGCTTTACAAGTACTATTCAGGTAACGGAAATCTGCAATAGTGAAATCAGAATTAGAAAGAAAGCTAAGAAGGCTTTAAGAATACTCAAAAAAAAAAAAAAAAATCAAGAGAGATGGACTTTTAAGTACAGCAGATGCAAAGATCTTCACTGAGGTCCACTGCTACACCCAAAACCCAAGACAGCAACAGTGGCCAAGGCAGAGAAGTTTAATTACTGTTTGCACTGGTTTTCACGAGCCAACATCTGCATGATGTCAGTCCCATTCCTCCTTGGCCTACTGATAAATGTGACGACTCAGGAGCTGTACGCAGATAAGGCATCACATAAACAGCTGAGATCTTGCTTTCAAACAAATCCCAAAGTAATAGTGCAGCTGACCACTGCGCACTCCTTCGGCTAGTACGCTGCCACTGCTGAAAGCCACTGCACTTTGTTTCTCCTAACCACAGCAACATCTCCAAACAACCTTCAGTACAGCAAGTGGGGAAGAGATCCACATTTTTCAACTATAACCAGGGGAAGAGCTGATAGCCTGTATTCCAACTCAAAGGTAACCTGTGAGCAAATGCCCTAGTCTGTCTCCCTGCTGGGCGAAGAGCAGGGGCTTGGAGACCAAGAAAGGACCCACTATTCATCAGAAGAATATCAGGAAATGACAACTCTCCTGCACAAAATCCCTCACTCAGCCAGTGAACAAACATACCATCATTTGTTTTTCCTCCCTAAGCCAAACTGAATCTATAAGTCAAGCAATATTCCTACTGAAGATGGTGAATCAACTAAGAAAACATATTTTCAACCACCACCATTAAAATGCTTCTACTTTAGAACAAGCCTTTCAGCAGTAGCTTAACAAATTATGTTTCTAGTAATAAGTTAACACACATGACAAAGTCAGAATGAGTCAATAAACAGAGTGTAAATGCAGAGTGTATTAGAAGGCACTTCTAGAGCAGTTCCACATATCCTTATGCTAGATCTTGTATTAAAAAAAACCCACAAAGATATCAAATAAAATTTAAACTCTAATGAAGTCAGTACAAACTCATCCACCAAACTCTTCATGATCTGTATTTCTCCTGTGACAGATACAATACATATATACTGCATCATTTTAAAGACTTGATAAACGGAAAAATGTACCTTTGCCTTCTCGAGGTTTCTTCTTTATACCTAGATCTGGAGACCCATCAGATAGAGCTGATTGTTGGGTCTTCGGTTTACGGCCAGCTGCACATAAAACATGAGGGAAAAAAAGTATTCATCATATGCAGAATAAAAGTATTTTATAGTTTGGCTTTGCTGAAAGCAGTTCAAGCATTTTTTTTCCTCTGACACTTCCTTGCTACAGGTATGGATAAATTTAAATTCTTAGATTACTACCACTGCACATCCAGTTGAATTCATCATTTGGTTGCTTATTTCATAGGCAGATTTAACACAATTTCAGACGAGTTAATGGCAGGTGAGGTAAGCACCAAATATACGAAGTAGAACTTAAAGGTATTTGCATTCTTTCAGTCTATTGTCCATTTTACTCTGAAATGTATTATTTCTTCTGCTGCTTTGTTTTTGGTAGTCTAGTACATGTGTTGATCAAAGCACCAGTTTTCTTAAGAAATTTTACTACTGAAATCATAAACTTTCCACATTGCACGTGTCCATTATAAGCTACAGATAAAAGCTCCCGCTCAGCACGTGAGCGGTGCAGCGAGGGATTCACACGCGGCAGAGCAGTAAGGTGGTTACAAAGGGCTCCCGCAGCCTCAGCGATGCGGGACCCTCAGCTCTGGGCGGTGCTGGAAGCCTACCTGTGCCCCAGCCCACGTGGGGCTGCCCCGTCCGTCCCGCCGGCTGCTGCGGGCTGGCAGGGCTCCCACACGCCTCCTCCTCTTCCTCCTGCCCCCGGGGGCAGGCTTAGGGGGGACTCCAGCAGGCAGCAGGCTTAGAGCTGCCTACCTTCCTGTGCCAGGGAAATCCTCTCCCAGCAAGACCTGCGGCTTCTTCATCCTTTTACGCTTCAGTGACCTTTTCCCTCAAGGTAAACAGGCCCAAGCAGGAACGAGGATCATATCCCAGGGCAGCAGGCTGTAAACAGCCTGTGCTTCTGCCTTCAGTGAAAGGCGAGCAGCAATGATTAACTCTTCTACTTCAGGCACAAGAGCATTACTTTTTGCTGATGAGCAATGTTTTTCAGAAACCACTGAATTTCAACAGGTATTAATTGTGAAGACAGAAGTTATGGCTCTGTAACTATGGCTGACTGACCTTACACACTTAAGAGCAGAAAAGGAAAAAGGAAAAAAGGTATTTACAAAATGACCTTTATAAAATTTCAGAAGTTTCTGAGCACAGCCCTGTAATATAATCTACCCAGTAATGTCCATCCAGATGGTGAAATATAAAGAAAAAAATTAAATCCAGTGTGGCTACAGCTACAGAACAGCTTCAATCGTAATTTTCTTATGTAATTTACAGTAGAGTTATCTGTTATGTGTGCATGTTTTTATTAAATCTAAAATGCATAGCTCTTAGATTTCTCCGTCTTTATAACTACATTGCCTTTTCATCCCTCTAAATTACAAGTAAATATTTCACCTTAGCATGTCTGGAAGCTCTAATAAAACCGTATTTCTATACTTATGTGAATTGTATTGGTGCCTGTAAGAAAACTGCTAGACCAGACAGAAACCTCACCAGGTGCCAACCTCTCATTTGGTAGCTGAATGCTTAGAACTCAAACACTGTTCTGAATAGTTTCTCCTCCAAGACATGCCAACCAGACAAATAAGATACTTCTCTCATAAGGAAGACCTTGTACTGATTTTGAAAACTCATTTATGGTTTTGTAATTAGTATTTACCCTGCCATTTCATTGAAAGATCCTCAAGTCTACTCGCTCTCCAAATATACCCGTATTTCAGACACCAACGGTTACCCATACAAGTCCTCTTTGAATCCTTCTTTACGCTTCCTCCACTCTGTAAACTGTGCTTAGAAAACACAACAACAAAGACATAATTTTCCTTTATGGCTTGGCAAAGCCCATTCTCTTGCTACTTTTTTTATTTTTTTTCTTGTTGCAGACTCATTTTCTAAAAACTCCCATTTCAGACTGCAATCAGGCTGATTATATGAGCAGAGAAATCAGATCATCTAACCTATTTCCACCCATATCACCTGCACCATCTGCAGCACTGCACATCAGAAATAAATGTTGAGATTGCTGCTATGAAGAGACATCCATACCTTTTTTCTTTTTCATTGGTTCATGGATATCAGGGGAAGTTGGAACAGGAGATGCATCCATTGGTTCAGATTCCTCTGTTGACACCTCTACCACAGTTTCTGTGATCACATCAGGTCTCATGGCTGCATGGATAAATTCTGGGGTTGACACACATGGAGGAACAAAAACTTCCACTATGAGGGAAGAAAGAAAGAAAGAAAATAAAAAAAAAGTATCTGATGAAGTTTCTACCTAATTATTTTAATGTATCTTACATTAAATTATTTCAGATAAAGCATATGCAATAGTATAACAAGATTCTGTTCCAACAATCTGTCACCTAGAAAATCAATCCAATCCTCAAAAACACGCACACTTGTCAGTGTTGTTCGGCCTAAGACAAGTCTATCACACCAATATTCTTCAGAGCTAAACTCGACTTTAAATGAAACAAATTAGAGCTTAATCTTTGATCCTTATTCCGATCTCCATTTCCTATTTTGTAGCTTCTGGGTTTCAGTTTGACCATTATTTCATCCCGCACGTATTAAGTAACTTCAGAAGCAGTATCAAGTTAAAATGATCATCAACATTAAGTTTTAGTTTTTTAAACTAGTAATGCGGCAACACAGTGTATTCTGCTATCCTTTCTACAATAGAAAAACAGATAAAAA
The DNA here is from genome assembly GCA_000699545.1 of Podiceps cristatus. Classification (NCBI taxonomy): domain Eukaryota; kingdom Metazoa; phylum Chordata; class Aves; order Podicipediformes; family Podicipedidae; genus Podiceps; species Podiceps cristatus. Next base: position 898 of record JMFS01101680.1, on the reverse strand, counting down.
TATTTTTCCCTTAAAATAACACTATTTTAGGAATTTAAAATGTCAAATTCACAGAACCACAGCATGGTTGAGGTTAGTCTGAAGGTGATCTGGTCCAACCCCCTGCTCAAGCAGGGCTACCTAGAGCCGGTTACCCAGGACTATGTCCAGGTGGCTTTTGAGTATCTCCAAGGATGGAGACTCCATGGTCTCTCTGGGCAACCTGTGCTCGGTCACCCTCACAGTGAAAAAGTATTTCTTGATGTTCAGATGGAAAAGATCATTTTAAATGTGCAGCTTTTCAAGGATCTCTACCCAACAGCCCCTCTCACATAAATTACAGCTGGAACACAGCTCACTGAGCAGAAACTGGGGCTGACATACCAGGACTCCTGGCATCTCTCAGGCAGGTAGGAGACTCCATATGAAGCAAGGCCTCTGCAGCTTCAATGGTCTTATCTGTGCAGTGTACATTGCTTCCATGAACCGATGCTTCCACTGTAGAAGGATAAAAAAAGTTAATGAGACAGATCTACTTATAAAAAGTCCACATGTATCACTGTACAGTTGCACTACTCAATCTTAACATGAAGATCCCAAAATTGTCCGGTGTCTTCACAGCTTTTGTACCTTCCCGTCAACAGAAATGTTTAGGGAAGACACAAGACAAGCAGAACCAACACTGTCACTTCTTAGATTAGATTTCTGGTTCACAACCAAGAGCTTACAGAATCAGACTTCTGGGATTTGTCTTCTGCCTTCAAATTAAACAGAACAAACCAGATTGTAATGAGGATAGTTACAAACTAACGCAGCAGAGCACAGCAGCAGTACCATCTCCAACCATTATCCCACTAAAATGTAAAGGTCACCTCTCTTCTGATTTTCAGTCTATTTGGATTTTTTTATATATATATAA
>KL280391.1:0-18734 GCA_000699545.1 Podiceps cristatus | reverse complement strand
GTAGGGCCCAACACTGAACCCAGCACTCGAGGTGCAGCCTCATCAGTGCCGAGTGCAGGGGGACGATCCCTTCCCTACTCCTGCTGGCCACACTATTCCTGATACAAGCCAGGATGCCGTTGGCCTTCTTGGCCACCTGGGCACACTGATGGCTGATGATCAGCCGCTGTCGACCAACACCCCCAGGTCCTTTTCCGCCAGGCAGCTTCCCAGCCGCTGCTCCCCAAGCCTGTGGCGTTGCCTGGGGTTGTGGTGACCCAAGTGCAGGACCCGTCACTCAGCCTTGTTGAACCTCATACAGTTGCCCTCAGCCCATCGATCCGGCCTGTCCAGATCCCCCTGCAGAGCCCTCCCTCCCTCCAGCAGATCGACGCTCCCTCCCAGCTTGGTGCCACCTGCAAACTCACTGAGGGTGCACTCGATCCCCTCGTCCAGATCATTGATAAAGGTATTAAACAAAACTAGCTGCAAAACTGGGCCCTGGGGCTTGTGACTTGTTCATCTGCTTTTCATTAAAGCTGATCAAAAAAGACTGTTCAATGCTTGTGAAAATATTACATTTTTAGGAAATTCCTGCTTAATCTTCAACACATGAACTGCTCAGATTTTATTTTTTAAGTAAAAATATCCTCTCACCAAGTGAGCTATCCCTATCATGTGGGCAAATAAGTAAGTTGGCAGTGAATAAGGTCTGGTCTTCACATATTCCACTACTTGTTTGTTTACAAGGACACGCTACCCTCTGTCAAAGAGGACATTTGCTCCTGCTAACATTGCTCCAAGTGGTTGGATTGACATTATCAATTTTCCTTTGAGGTGCAAGGGCATGAGGTGCAAGCATGAATGCTTGGTAGTGGCAAGGGTGCTTTAGAGTCACACAGCACTCCAGTACTAGCAATAAACAAAATGAAGAACAAATCAGGCACAGTAAGTTTAAAAAATTAAATTACTTCATTCTAAGCTTTGGAATACCAATAAGGCTGGCTATTATCACACTGAAAACCAGAGAGAGCTAGAGAAAGCATTCAAGAGAGGAAGAAGATTAATCACAGTTACATGACGTACCAAATTAATCTAGGATTGTCACAAATTATAAACCTACTATATGATAACTGCTTTTAAATTGGCTCACAGAGGTAAAATTCTCATCAAGTTGATAATCTGTACTAACAAGGAAAAAACCAAAACTGGGCTCTTCATTTTATTGTTTACATCACTCTTCCATTAGCAAGAGTGTCTTATACTTCATTATGCCAACAGTAGTATGTCAGTATTAGAAAGGACAATAATTACTTTAGTGATGTGTTGTCTACCTACAGTAGCTGTCTTATCTATAAAGAATTAGTATTACTACAGTTACACTACTCAGCATTAACGGTGACAGCAACAGGGCTGAAGGAGGACTATTGTTCAAAGAGACTTAGTGCAATTTATGTAACTAGTCTTTTACTACATGGCAATTTGCGGAGATCACAGGCTAACTGCGGTACTACCTATAGTACTTACCTGCTCCTGTAGATTACTGTGTAACTACACTTTGCAGATCCATATGCAATTACCATGCAGCCTGCACTGAAGTTTAGAACATACAAATAATTACAAAAGGTCAGCTCTGCCATGACACAATACTCACCATGGATTTTTTGTTATCTTAGCCTGTTTCACCTCCTTCTACTACAAACCCTAGCCTAAGTCCTGAGCTGGGCACACTGATTCAGTGCGTCCAGCTGGCAGAGTTTCTGGATCTTGTCCATTGATTTAAAGGTGATATCGACCTCAGACATCCTCAGGTGAGAGCAGAAAGAAGACTTCATCTCCTCATCTCCTGCTTGTATCAATCCTTTTTCTTTCACAAGATTCTGTCTAGAGGTACACATCTCTAAACTTTCATTCACTTGGTCCAGCATGAAATGCATGGCAAAACTTAAAGCTTTTGCCATGATACAAAATGTTTGTGGATTTATTCCACATACATGTTAGAGACCTGCAAGCAAAAACTGCCCATAGAGTTGTGGAATCCCTGCCCTTTGAGATATTCAAAAGTCATCTGGACATGGTCCTGGGCAACCTGCTGGAGCAGGGGTTTGGACAAGATGACCTCCAGAGGTCCTTTCCAGCCCCAGTCATTCTGTAATTCATGAAAGATGAAGTTCTAGTTGCTTCTGGGCTTAAGTATGGAAAAAATCAACTGCATGAGGAAATAACCTCTGGATAGCTATCTTTGAACGACCACTTCTCTGAAGCAACAGTAAAAATTAATGTTTTCAGCACTATTACAAAATTGCTCTTGGGTGCAATTCCATTTAACATTTTGACTTCATCTACTCTAGTCTTCATACCACTTCAGAAGCACTGCTGGAAAAGTTATTAACAGTGCCTGCAACCACTTCCTTATATTAATGCACAAAATTCTGAGAAGAATCTTCACTAAAGGAAATCTGCATCTTACAGATTTAGTCCGAGACACTTGTGGATCATGTTTTCATAGAATTATTGTGATGAAACAAAAGCAGGCCATGCTAACCATTTTGCAACCAAAAACCTCAGCATTAAATGTAAAAAATAATAATAATAATAATAAAAAAATCTCCTTTCTGATTAGGTGAGGTGGGATAAATGTTGATTGAAATAATTTCAAAAGCATGTAACCGAACAACTACAACTAACTATTCTTAAATCTGAAAGCACACATAGAAATATAACACATGCGTCCAACATCTTAAAAATTCAACAAGCGAACATGAAGCTCACCTGAGACTGCGAGATCGAGGCCTCAAGGCTGGAGAATGGCGCCCTTCCTCATCAGTGATGCTCTCAGTACTGAAATGCTTTGTCAGGAAATGAAGTTCATCTGCCGTGGGCTGAAAGGGCAGCTGGTGCAGCTTCTCCTGAGATGAGCATGATGACTGAGTACAGAAAAAAATACAGAAAAGAAATGCACTAAACGCATGCATAGGGGTCAGCTAATGAATGGAAGAGGAACGGATTCTGCCAGACATTGCACACTCCAGCAGAAAAGAAAGCCACTTATCAGACCAGGTGCCTCTTTTTATTATTCTCATTAGGTTAAGCCAACCCTTACATACAATGACAGAGCTGGTGAGATCAGGAAAACTTTGGGAGAAGGCTAGGAAACCATTGCATCTGATTCTGGAACCATTACATCTGATCACGCAGGTAATTTTCTCCTTTACAGGAGACAGAAAGGAAGGTACGTGAGTACCAGTGCTACTCTGGAAAGGACAAGGAGGTTCCTGGAGTGGTGAGCAACTTTCTTTCCTTTTCCCTCATGCTCTCTTAGCTCAGGAGTTTCACTGGCATGCAGAATGCTATGGAGCTGTGTAGACGTGAGAGTTTTTGCTGATTATTGGCTCTCATTGGAAATTGCTATTGTAAATGGTATTTTATTTCTCTCTTCCTTTACTCATCACAGACTTCTTCTCTAACCAAGTAGGCAATAATAAAATGAAAGTATCTGACTGTGTAGAGTTGTAAGATTAACAGAATTTCTTGTTGTAAACAGCTTATTCATCTTTAAATAAGCTGATGCCTTTATACGACACACATCCTGTGATAATGATAGAAATTAAACTTTTTTAATTCTTGAACCTCAAGAAACCTGAGATTAAAACAAATATTTATGAGAAGTGATAACAACATCAAGTGTTGGATGTTCCAGGGCAAAAAGCTGTAGGTCAACTAATGGATGCATTTTTTTTCTTGTGTGATTTGTCAAAGCCCCATTTTACAAAAGTAAGAAAATATATTACGTAAGGACAAATTAAAAAACCTCTTTAAAAACAAAGGGAAAAAAATAAAGTGCTGAATAACCAGAGCAGCAGTAACACCAGTGGGCCTTACTAAAAACATCATCTTAATCTAAGTTCTAAGGCTCATTATTGATCTGATAGAATTAATTATGTACACTCTTCCAGTGGAAAAATTTTTCTTTTTGCTACAATGGCCCTCACTCAAACTGGAAATCACTGCATCCTAGTACCAGAAGTATTGGTAGGTGGGAATTATACAGGATATAACATGTATGACCAAAGCTTTACCTCACCTAGCATGCTTTTCTACATTTCTTTGATGTTGATGGTTCTTGGAAAAGAAAGCTAAGTATAGCCAAGCAAGGAAAGCCAAATACTGTCAAGGCTTTTCACTAAGTCCTGCATGTTTGAAATGTTGACAGCAAACAGAAAATACTCTGAAATAACCTAAAAAAAAAGGTATATCCAAATTTGTCAAGAATGTAACAGCTACAGTTGAACTGAATCAAAGCTAAGCAGATTGTTGCAGATCCTTGCATAGCCTTATCTAGAGAATCCTAGCCAAGACTGAGATGGAGATCTCAATGTCATTATTTGTAAACCTAAAAATCATATTCTTTGATAAAACTCTGGCTCTGGACCTGAGATCTTTACTAACAGAGGTATTTACAGAAATTAACCCCCTTTAAAGCCTTGGAACACAAACTCCCCAAGCGAGCATGGCTGGAACAGGAAGCCACCACTTCCAATATTTTCCTTCAGGCAGGTTTAGATGCCGGAATCATGTTGGGAAGTCATCTCCAGCACAGTGCCCACAGCGTGATGATTATTCAGAGGGTGTACCAGCTTACGCTGGTCTAATCCACACTGAAGCCAAGACAGAGAGTCTGGGTATTTGATAGCCCCTTTGCCCACAGCTATTCTGCTGTGTACACTGCTTATGCCAAATACGGAAAAGATACTCTCCCTGTAGTACAGAATTATGCAAACCCTGTTTGACTTTCAGAGCTTTCTTTGATGTCTTTCTTTGTGTCTTACACAATACAAGGAGAGGGAAGAAGTACCTGCCTATGAATAAATAGCAACACTTTTCAAAGAAAAGGTACGTGTGTCAGCTGACAACCCGTTCATGATGAATAACATGAATCCTGCAATAGAGCAGGAAGTACTAAGGACACTGCCTTACAAACCTGCATTAGCAGGTACTCAAGTTTTGGCATTACAGTACGTGTCTTATTTAAAACAGAATTAAAATACCACATTAAGGAAGGTTAGCACATAGTTATTAGTTACTAGAGTTAGGGGAGGAATCAAAACTGATATTCTAGAAAAAGCATTAAAAACTTTATGTCTCCCAACAATAAAATGACTGGGGAAGCAGTGCTAGTCGACTCATGGACCCAACAAAAACCTCCCTCCATTTTCTCTCCTTTAAAAGCAATCAGATCACAAAGTTTGTAATTACAGAGAACAATTAAAGAGATCCCTGAAGATAAAGACCATAAGAAATGGACTTTCCTCTGACAAGGGTTTCTGTAGCACTCTGAAGGCATACAAACTTTCAATGAAAAAGCATGAAAGCAAATTGAAACACTTCTGAAGTATTGATTTTTAAGTAATCACATCACTGTATTCAATACTTGCAGCAGACTAATACAAACATCCCCCTGGTGTCTTAATTACAGATGTAGAATTAGCCAACTCTTCTCCAGTAAAAAAAAAAAATCAAGCTAATACTACAGTAGTTTAAGCATTAACTTTGCATCTAGAAAACGAATAGCAGATAGTATGTTTAAAAGTTTTTGCATATTGGCCTGTTCAACTGACTGTTCTATATTCATCTAACTTGAAAGGAGGTCTTTTCCAGCTTCTTCAATATAGGTCTGATGATATATATCTGGTCTTCATGATTTGTACGAAAAGGATAAACATGTATTTTTAAAAGTGTCATCCCTCATTTGGAAGGAAAAAAATAAAGCAGAATTTACAGGTTTCTACCAACCTTAGACGAGGTAAATGTCTGTCTTTGTTCAGCTGGTTGGTCGGTAGAGCAGCTGATCTATGATCACAGAGATCATAGGTCAGCTCTAACAGCCATACAGAAACTCAGGCCAGCAGAAGAGATGCTCCTCTTGATATGTCATTTCCTACTGATATGTACAGCAGTAAGAAGGTCTACTGGCTTCCTTCTATCTTGCTTGAAAAAGAAATGTAATCCAGAGGACTGACCACACCAGATGGAAGCCAAAATTCTGTTAAATCCACATCTACAGCATTAATTCATTGTGCCCTTTTGACAAACCCTTTGACTACTTCTTAGTTCAGTTTTGAAGTCTACGCAAAAATAACACTGAGTGATTATCAACTTCAGAGGTGTTATTCAGATCATTTAAAATTAATTCTAATCTATGAAATACTATGATAATAGCATTGTCATAGACAAGTAGTTAAGGACTGGCTTAGAAATGTAGTACTAAGTTTAATAGCTTCAAGAATGGCATCACTACTTACTAAACAGCCCATTTCAATGTCTTTCTGAGACTGTAACACTGAATCAGCAAATTAATACCTTACTGGTATTAATGCCTTTTGAAACTGCAGAACTCAAGCAAACTGTTTTATTAAAAGGTTCAAATTATTGGAGTTGAGTGACAGACGTGGACTATCAGTTTTTCATTTTGCTAGCCTGTTAGCAGAGGGTTTCATGCTAAGAACTTGAAATCAGACAAGAATTTAATTTCCCCAGTATAGAAAAGCTGAGAGCTGGCTAGTAATTATGCACTATCTTAGAGTCCTGCCACTTCTGACATGTTGTGCCTCTCAACTGATCAGTCGAGCCAAGTGTTGCACTGGGATTTCACCAATGCTAAAGGCAAAGTGCAAGATGATAGGAGCTGGGAAATGGAGAAAAAAGCAGCAGAACCAATAATTAAAATAATTTTTAAAATAATTAGTATATTAAATAATGTTAGCAAAACAATGAAGAAAGATCAGATATTTTAGTAAAGACTCAGAAGCTGATTTGTTAGCGTGTGTTTGTACAAACTGAATTGCTCGAGAAAGTCTGTGCCACTTACTGAAACTGTTGAACTCGGAGTGTTTGTTCCATATCCAGACGAAGGAAGGGAGGCCAAGGACCAGCGGCGTCCATCCGTTCTGGGGAAAAAAGCAAGGGAAATTACTGTCAGGGATATACTGTGGCTAATACTTGGTGGAAATAAGCATTTTCCTCCCTCAAATTTCTTAACCCCACATTTTTACTACAGTCTCAAGTTATTCAGATAAATCAGGTATCCTATTTACAATGACCTTTGCGAAAAAGCAGCTAGGGCACATCTTAAAAGCAAAAGTAAGTGACCTTGGAAAAGATAAAGTAAACAGGCATCAGATTCCTGCATTAAGTAGATGCTTTGTAAATATTACCAGTTGTGCAAAAATTGGAGTTTCTAAAACTGACAAATGAAATCAGTTAATTTCAAACTTCTCTGGAAAAGACAGTCCTGCTTAAGATTATTACTGATGCAGTTCCTTGTCATCCAAATAAAGTTTCGAGTTGAGTAAAAAAAAAATCAGTCGATATAATATTAATAGCTATTTCCCTATCATAGCCAAAGAAACATGACCCTCAGGGAAAACAGCCAAAACATCCAGGAGATACTGAAGAAAAGGTCTTGTTTTACCAACGTCAAAACTGAGGATCTAAACAACTGCTTTGAGAAGAATCAGTATTGCCCTCCTTGAAACCCTCTTCCCCCAGAACCCTCCTCAGTGAGGATGGAAACTAAACTACATTCTGCTCAGTCGCAGTGTTTTTTCTGCCTCTGATTTCATTTCAGTCTCACATGCAGTTTGTATCCCGTAACGTGCCTTGTTGCACGTTGCGATGATGTTAAAGATGACTCTTCCTCACATAATTCTCCACTTGTTTGTTTGTTTTATTACAGCAGATTATCACTAACTTGTCATAGAGTGAAGCTGAATTAGAATAGCTCACCATTCTAACTCACTTTGGAAAGATTTGGGGGTTTTGGTATATTAATGCAAGTGCATTATAAAATAGGATGTTTGGTACAGGTCTGAAATAGTGCTTAGTGATTACAAAAAACCCAACTGTTATTATCTTCACAGTAATATTTCTCATCTCACCATCTACACCCATGAAGCCTCATCTTCAACAAAAAGTTCACTGCACACCCAGACATAAATGACTGTTTACTTTTTTTCAGATCTAGTTCTTTTTATTTTCAGGCACTGCTCCTCTTTGCCATCTATCTTAGAACGAGGGGAAGATAAACCTGCTGTTCTTCATCACTGGAAGATTATTAACATCAAGAGAGTTTTTTAAGATGACTCATGCTTCATGCATTTATAAAAAAAATAAAAATCAAGCTGTAATGCGGATTTCTATTGCATGCGTATGTTATAGCTAAACCCCATTTAGCCACAGGTGATGTTTTATTTGGCAAGACAATGACATGTAAAAGAACAATCTCAAAAAAAAATCCAAGAGAAATTAAATTCCTTTCTTAACCCTGAAAAACAACAAATGTCAGCATTGCAAAGTCGCTGTGTGATGTGGTCAGTGACTGAACACCAAACTTCAATGATCTTCATTCAGCCTCTTGTAACACACAGGGTACTGGGGAAATATTTAGGTAAATGCTTCAACTTCAGTTTGGACTCTCAGTCCCAAAGCAAGACAGTATGTTCCTGACATCTCAAACAGTAGACAGGAACGCACGGGTCACTCATTTTTTTTGCAAAAGGAAAGCCTAATCCCCTTTTATACTGAGTTGTCTAAATTGTGTATTGAAATTACTCCAGAATTTGCATTTGACAAAGTTAACCACAAAAGTCTTTCTCAAATAGGAAATTACAGGATACCTCTTCATGCTCAGGCTATTTTCTGCTGATGCAATCTAGGCGAGCAATGTGCTAAGCAGCCAGGACAATGCATATCAGCTCTATTCAAGTAGAAAGAAGTGGGACGAGTAGAAATCTTCCAAATCAAAGGCAATGGGAAAAAGATTTTAACAGAAAGTTCCTCCTTCATTTATGCAAAACATTTCTAAGTTACTTCAGTGTTTTGTCAATAAACGTATTTTTAGAGAGACCTCATGCAATATTGCTTCAGGAAAAGAAACTTGGAAAGAAGTTTTTAGGTCTTTTTATTTATTATAGACCCTTTGCTAGCACAATAAAAACATGTGAACAACAAATTTTGCCTTCAAAATGACATTTTAAATAGTTAAATAAGGAGGTATTTTTATGGCAGCTAAATGCTGTTCAGAGAGCGGCAGATCATTTTTCAAACAAGAAGGTGCTAGAACACCATATCTTCTCCAGAGCACTACCTGTTTATCATTTTAAGCCAAAATGCAAAGATTTCCTGTTTTGATCACCAAAGAATAGAAGCTGAATGCCTAAATGGGGTTATGAAGGCACGAACTTGTTAGGGACACAGGCTCAGCTGCAGAGAAGCACAGTTCGTACACACACACAAACAGCAGCAATTCGACACACATTACCTGTCTGCTCTGTGTCCGTGGCTGTATGGAAGAAATTGTACAATGATAATGAGAGAGGGAGAAGTAAAAGATGCACACGTGATTTCTGAAAAAAAACCCCTCATCTTCTGTTACTGCTACTCCACTAAGATCAGTTTTAGGGAATATGGACAGAATTAACCATACATTTCCTTATTCAAACAGAAGGATTCCTGAACATGCTAACTTTGTGCCTAGGACACAATCATTGAAAGGGTGTCTAGCAAGGGATTTATGATTAATCACTAGTCAAACTAAGGACAATCTTGCGGTATATTGCAGTGAAATTGGCTTTACAATAAAATGAGTTTTCCAAATGTGTTTCCTACTCTGTCCCAAGAATCAACTCATCACAGGGCTATGAAATAATGGAAATCAGAAATGGTGTCCAAGCAGGGTAACAAATGAAGAAATTACACCAAATATAAGAGGCAGAAAATCAGCAACAAGTAATTTCTGTGATGGCACTGGGAGGAAATCAGGTATGAACCACCTCTTAAGACCCACACAGTGCCAAACAAAAGGGTACGCTGAAATATCCATTTGTCCATCCACCACACTTTCAATTACTTAATCCCATCATATAGAAGTTATCCTGAAACCCCTACGTGATAATCTAACAAATAAGTATTGGTACTGCTGGCATAGCTATTCAGGGTGTAATGGAAGTAGAAAATAGAAACAAGTTTCTAAAATAAGCAGTGCTTAAGTGTTCTTTTCAATGACAAAGCATAGGGAGCAACATGCATACCTTAAAAAGAAACACAGTATTTGGTAGGACAGACTTAACCTTTATTCATCTGTTTCTTTAAAAAATAGATTTTAAAAAGTGGAAAAGTATGAAAAGGTATTCTTCAGAGTTTTATTATTAAAACATTTATTTTCTGTTTGTAATTTTAGAATGCAATGATACTGAAACATCAAGTTGAAATATGACAAAGTTTTGACAATGGTTTCAGCTGCAACTTTCCTCCTGTGTTCCAGGGTCCAGAACTCCAGCTACTGTGGAAACTGTTAAAATTCAGTTGACTTCAACACAACTTATTGAATACACACAGGTCAGGCTCAGATACCTCTTTAAAAATAAAGGAGGATGCCGTGAGTCCATTTGAATTGTTTTACCAGCAGGTAAAACACTATTTTTCCCTTTTGGGGCAACAGGAAAATACATATCCAGTCTGTCACATTTCACATGCTATTATAAAGTTTTTTTCTTACATAAGACCTGAAAACCAAAGTCTACTTCAAACGGTATTCAAGGACTTCTAGCAAATCACCTCGACAGAGAAATGCTCCAGGATTTACCTACCATTCTGATAACGGGTGTACCTTATTTCATCAAATCCTAACCCTTTATTCTTCTTTGAAGTTTTGAGATCTATCCTTTTTCTAAGCAGTCCTCAAGCTAAATCTGTCGTTCTCAGAAAACTTACTTCCTCTCAGGATGATCACACATTTCCCATTCTCAGATCATTTTAACAGAGACAGGGTTTGGGTTTGTTTTTTTTTTCCCCAGCCAAGGCAGAGTTTAACAAATCCAAAATATATTCCTCACACTTGAATCTAATAATCCTGCTACTATGCCCAAACCCAGCTTGGGATCTCTTTTTTTTCCTGTTCTTTATTTCTCCACAAAATTTAACTTTCTGTATCATTATCCATTTCTGCCTCCCTGCTGGGATATGACATTCAATACACCATTTGTCTGCTTCTCCCAGTGCCTCTATTCTCTCTTCTATCCAATTCCTTACACTAAATTCATCACTATAATTTCAGATTTCTTTCCACCAGTTTGATATACGGTGTGACCAGGATTTGTCAAGCATTTGCTGCAGGACAGATGATAGCTTCACATTCAGGTCTCTCAATGCTTCTCTTCTAGAAGTTCTTGTAGACTTGCAATTTCAATTATCAGCTATTTTTCTCATTAGAGCATTACTATGCTCTTGACATCAATGCCCAAGACAGTAGAAAAAACTAAGAAGTTGCTCCCAGTCAGAAGCAGTGAATGAATGCACGCACAGTTGTGCATGCCTGATTTTAGGTATGTTTACATCTTTGTGCAGACAAAGCAAAGATCAGTACTCCTAGAATGCACCTCAGTTATTCCATGACAAGAGCATCTAGGACTACAACTAAGATACAATTATCCTAATCATATCTGGGTTTTATGTCATTATGACTAAATTATTTGTTATGTCACATGCTCTACATGTCATCCTTCTGGGAGAACATTACCTCCTCCCTAGGCAGTACTGACTAGTTAATTTACTTTGTCTTCTTTGAGGTCTGAAAAGCACCTAATACTTTCTGAGTGCTGACAACATCTAAACAACAAAAAGCATGAAATAAAATTGGAAACATCAGGGAAAGTAAAACACAATCACAAAACTTCTAACCCCCAGGCCATTTCTAAATAAAAGTATAGAGAGTATACATAGACAGTCCAAAGGGAATAGATTCTGCCTTACCTTCGGGCAGGAACAAAGGAAAAATGAGCAGGTGCATTGGGAGAGAAATTCCTGGGACTGTCCAAAGGGCTGCTACCTGTTTGAGAAAGTTAAAAAAAAATTATTCACATTTGCAACAAATGGAGTAAGTTTTCACTGTGCAGCAAGACTTTCAACTGCAAGTTGTAGTCACATATAACTGAAAATATGGAGCTTTGAGACTTTGATCATTTGAGCATTAGTTTGCTACAGAAATGTTCTGATCTGGATGTATCAGTATTTTCCCCTCCTTTTAAAATAATTTAAGGTGTACATTTTCTTTCTTGCTTCCAGGTAAGTAATGTATCACACATACACCATATAGTCTTTTAATGTTTTGCAATGATGACTATATAACAACCTTTTCCGATCACGCCTCGATGAAAAACCTGAGTTTGAAATTACATCGATGACATGTTTCAGGAATAATTAATAGTAAGAAAGTATTTCTTCACAATGTACATCAAGGTTGAATGCAAAATTCACCAAGGGGATAAAAAAAAAACCACAAAACAAAACAAATAAATCATACCAAAGGAACTACACATGATAATAAAAGGACTATACACATATAAGTTGGTAAGTGGTATCTTGAAATGTATTTTATTTCAAGGTAAAAGGCAACCATTTCATAGAAAGCCCTCTAAAAACCAGAATCATTTACAAACTAACTGCAGAAATTTTTGGAAGTTATGGATGAATTAGAAGCCTCATGTCAGCAAGTCTGGTTTCTACCAGGCATATTCTTAAGTGGTTTGCTCTTTCAGATCCTTAATACAAGCACGAAAGAGAAATTATACATAGTAAACATATACCAACAGCAATTTCTTTGTGCATAGATAATAAAATAACATTAAAATAAGAGTAGGAAAAACTACATAGATACAAGTCAAGCAACGCACTGCAAGGTACATAACTGTGGTCATCAGAAACATTTTCAAATTTAGATCTCATTTAAAATGGATTTATTTCCAAAGTCATGTTGAAAAGTCAAACATCAGTGATAAGTCATCTGCAAAGGACTTGTCTCTGTTTCAGGAGAACTACCTGGTGCCCAGCTCACCCCTCAAGCCAGCAGTATTTGTGAGGTTACGGTCCCAATCCAGCACTGCAATGAAGCTTATACTTAAGTTGCATTAATTTCAACCCAATTTATTCATACACCTTAAATGTTGTGCTGAGCAGAAATGCAATCTGAGCAGAAATGCAATATAAGGACTGTGCTCAGTTGAAGGCAACATTCACTCACACTTCAACTACACAAATGGTTCACAAAAATCTGCGGTATCGCCTCTCCACAACTGGTGAGCGAGGTGCGTGCACACCTGGCAAGCATGCCTGGGCAGGCAGGGAGAACAAGCTGATGCGTCTGGGGTCTGAGGATGGCCACAGCTCAGCACAGGCCAGCAAACTCCATCTGGTCTACAAGTCTACGAGGGAAAAAATAGCAGCTGGTTGAGATTAAAACAGCCCCAGGCTGATCTAACGTGTCAAGGGGTGATGACAGAACTGGAGAGGTAAGTGAATTCCAGACCACTTCACAATCTGCTTCACCAGGAGCAAACTAAATTAAAAACAAAGGGTTTGAGTAACAGGTTTGCTTTCCTTTGGCTTAGTTTTCTTTTGTATCATCAGTAAAGAACTAACATCAAGTTCACAGTGTAATATAACACAATTCAAGTCCTCACCCAAAACTGGATACCATTCAACCCATTCCCAGTACATCTCAAGTAGGAAGGGGAGCGAGTGATCAGAAATCAATAACTCGATGAATTTTGGTGCTTCATTTATTAAGCTTGCACTCATTTTAATTCTTACGGTCACAGTTGAAAACCAGAGACATTATGCTTCTTTTGAATTAAGAGAAGCCAGAGTGGTTTTACAGTCTAGATGGCACTGCAAGCTTACAAGAAAGATGGAAGGCGGCTGTGATAGCCACAAAGCCAACTCAATGGAGCATAAAGACACATGTCCCGGTAACAGCACACAGCTAGGGCTAGGGTCACCATTCAGTTGCTAGCAGAAAGCTGAAGGAACATTTTAGGTCAGGAGGAAAAGCAGCAGGAGTGAGGCCTTTGTGTGGTTATGTAGATCTTCTAACAAAGCAAGGAAGGCTGCCAGTTTGGGTGGGAACCTTGGTCTTTGCCTTCCCATTTTTCAAGCTTTACTGCCAACGAACCCTACTGTGTCAAGATGATCTCTTTGAACAAAGTCCATTGCCCAATGTTGTCACAGACAAGCAATGAACTGTCATTGCTTTTTTACATCTTCATCAATCTTTGGTAAACTTTCCAGATTATGATCAAAATAGGATTTCAGAATAACTGAGCAAATTGGGTAATGACATTTTTTAAATTTTGAAATTAAGTATGTGGGTGTTCGAACTCTTCTGAGCCTGAACAATCTGGTACAGAGATGCTCCTAATTTTTCAGCAACTACTTTTTCAGATTTATATGGTATATTTCCTTCCAGACACTGGAATTTTAATTAGATCCCCTGTGAGTTGCTTCTAGTTTTAAAATGAAAAGCAATTAGTTTTTCTACTCAATTCAAGTCTGGGTGAAGCTTTTAAAACAACAACAGGGAGAAGGGGAATTACTACTTTCCCTAAAATTTCCCAGTACTGCTGCATCTGCTATAGTTGCAGGAATTTTAATAAGCGAAGCCTTAGTGCAATGGTCTTGTTCACCAAGGCTGATCGAAACCCTATTTATTGCGTTAGCAAAGGTAAATTCCCCTGTTGCTCAAGGGTTATAGCAGGCTACTACTGAACCTGAAACGGTTGTCTCAAGGGAGGCTGTTACACAGAATGATTACCCATTAGGTAAATCCACACAGTTACATGAACATTAATAATTCAGGCATGAACTTTTAAATTTTTTGGATAGAAGAAGAAGGATGCAGCCAAAGAGTTTGTACAGCCACTACCCTCAAAGTACAAAACCGGACCTTACAGGCAGTGGATAGGTGAAAGTCTCAGCTATCATCTACAGACATTACGTTTATCAGATGGGTAATGAGTCCACAAACTTACACTAGAACCTGCTTCTGAGATTTGTAAAAATAACTAAATATAAAAGATAAAGTTGTTCTGGTCTTCTGTGTAGGATACACTAACATTATTTACTCAATATTAACACAAGTGACTAAAGAGCTTATTTCATGCTACAGAATTAGCTGCCTTCCAGCATACACAAATCTTAAAGTGACAAAAAAAGTTTAACCATCCTGCGTACCACCGGTCTCAAGTACCGTTCTCACACCATCTGAGGATCACACGCATGAAATGCTGATGAACTGCAGCTTGGATAACCAGGGCAGGATCTAGAGCGGTACGTTACATACTCTGCCCACTCTAAAAATAATAAATAGAGGCCAGAGCAATAGCCACTTTTCTGCCAGAAGGTGGAACTGAACACGCAGCAAAAGAGCAGAATAATTTAATTCGGTGCCACAGTGTTGCCTGCCAGCAGCTCCCTCCACCTGCCATTACAGACAGGAGCAGGACAGAGGTCCCAGCAGCAACAAGCATCTCCACTGGAAGCCCGTGAGCAACCTGGCTACTTTACAGCTGTGAAAGGAAATTTTAAAATAGCCTTGACTGCCATCATCCAGCTGTAAGAACCTACCTCTTTCCTACTGAATTATAAACATGAGCTTGATTCTTTGATTGATTTTAAGCTTTTCACTTTAAAATATAATCTAATGGTAACTTAGTGATCAACCTCACGATGGCTATGCTATTAACAGGTGTACTGTGCATGCCTTCTCTGTAATTTTCAGATTTTAAAAACCACAAAAAAAGTGTAAGCAACATATGTGTATACCTTTTCTCCTCCTCTAATTTTGGGAAAAAAAAAAAAAAAAAAAAAGATTTAAAATAAAAGGAGGATTTTCAAACCTGCACTCCTAAAACTGGCCACTTCAGTCCAAGTTTGGGTGACTAGACAAGGAGAGTGACTTTCCCACAAACTTCACAAGCAGCATCTTCCTATAGCAAAGTCCCAGCTCATTTTGGAAAACGTTATTTCATACAGTTTGAAAAGTGAATTATCACACTTCAAATCCACTAAGCGTTCTTGAATCAGAAGTGATTTCATGGCAGAGTTAAAATTGTTTGGACATACTTCCATCTCAGATGTCGACATTTCTTAAGAATTACTTTTCCTCTAAATTTCCTAGGATATGAAATTGCCTGGCATGTTATCTGGATGCTCTTTCAGATAGTAAGTGTATCTGCCTGGATCCTGGAGGTTTTCCTGATGGACAGTCAACTGTGCTATATCACACCCACTGACTTTTACATCCTGGACAGAAGAAAGACACCTGAGGCTAGTGCCATATAGGACTCGGGTTTAGAGTGGTTTCTGAACAGAAACATTCTAGGAAGCCTCCCTGATTTCTCTGCATGCTTGCTGTTCCTTTGATTCATAAGGAAGGTTCAGAGTGGGCATTAAGAAGAGTGTATTCAAGACAAAGAGGCCAGGGAGAAACTCCAGCATTTCTTAGTAACTTACCAGTGCATGTGCCTGAACAAACACATTGATAGATTCTGTTCAAATACTAAACAAATATCACAGCCTGTTCTCAAATTCACATCTCGTATATGGTATTTCTTAAGAAAATATTTGTGACTCTAATCTAAATTTCATCTACTTTTGTCTCTTGAATAAATTATTTTTCCCAGGGAAGACTCCTAAATATAGTACCGGTAGAGAACTCAAACTACAAGTAATTTATCTTCCTATGCTCTACTAACTATTCTGGGAGGTCACAAAGGATATCCTTTTAATTAATAGTTTTAAATCCCATATGCAACATCAGAACAAAAAATGGAAATATTTGACAAGAAAGAAGGCATACCACTGAGTAGTTACTCCAGTTTCCAGAAGACAGTCACATACTTCTAATAAAAGATAAGCTTGTAAAGGCTGAGACAGCATCAAAACCACTAAAAGCTATTTTAGAGGAGAAAAGCAAATCAAAAGAAAATGTTTCTATTGTGAACATTTCTGCATTTGTTTTCTAAGCAATGATCACGTCAACTTCTTGTTGCAATCTGCCAAGCAAGGACACTTCTTTCATATTCTGAAGAGCATCTTTCTGTATTATTTTAATTAAAAGCTTGTTCAGCTAATTTAGAATTTGGTGAATCCAACACAGACATCAACACTATGAACAAAGTGAAGAGCACAATGTAACTAAGTGGAAAACCTCTACCAAGAAAAATGCTTTGCTGAAACCAAGTTTTTCAAAATTATCACTAGCATAATCACACACAACCGAACCAGGGGAGTTTGAAGTGAAAGGGAATTGCCCTATCCAATTTTCTGGCCCTGTATTTTTTCTGAGATTCTGAAACAAAAAGAAAATGGTTTTAATATACCACTTCTAAGATTTTGTTAACATTCTAATTTGAAAATTGTGGATCATTTAAAAAAAACAAACAAACAAAAAAAAACAAACAAAAAAACCCAAACAAAAAAACCCCACAAACACAAAAAAACCCAAAAAACCCAATCAATCAACCAAAAAAAAAAAAACCACCCCCCAAAAAACGCCAAACAAACAAACCAACCCCAACCATAAACACAGTGTCATAGATGTGACTCCCTAGCCTTCCATGACTGGGCTTTATAGCATCCCAAACAAATACAAAAAATTTTTATGAAAACTTAAGAGTAGTTGAGGCTTTCATGGGCATCCCTGAACAATAACTTTGGTCGTCTTTTTCCTTTCAACATGTTGGATGTCACCTCTCAAGAAGCAATGCTCTGCAAACAGAAGCAGATGGCTCCTTCTAGCTGAGCTACTATCAACTTGCTGTTCTTTCTCAGCATTTCCTTAGTTTTAATCTCCAGAAATTATTTACAGAACATACTGCTATGTAGGAGGAGGGAAGTCTGATTATAATGAAAACAACAATTACTTGTCTTACATGCAACAGTGATGTGATTCCAGACAGGCTCCGCAAATGTTCAAGCTGTTTCCTGAGACTGACTGGTGCCCATTAGGGCCATACCTGAAGCCCAGCCATCCTCTCTGGCATTTTGAAATATTGAACACAATGTAGTCACACATCACCTACCTCCCTCAGCAATAAAAACATCAAGGGAACATGCTGTTCGGACAAGCTGTCGAATCTGCATGCGTGACCCTTTCTGAAAATCTGTAGTTACTGTAGGCTGAACAATCATTCTTTCTTTTTCTATAGAAAAAACATCTCCATACACTTCACTTTGTGACTAACAGTTGCCCATTTAACCCGAAATGAGCATCTCCCAGTTGCTGCCACGGTAAAACTAGCAGTAACATTAAAAAAAAAAAAAATCCTAAACATCTCATGTTGCTCTAAGTAGAAGATAGAGACCGTAAGATGGCACACTGCACAGCTGCCGGTCTGCCGGAGGCACTCAGAAACAAGCAGGATGTTTCTTCTCATGAGAACTCCAGTTAAATCGCTAGCACAAATTAACCATGCTAGGAAATTCTTGAAAACACGACATTTACTTAAATGTATTTATTTTATTTTATTTCACTTCGTTCTCCATCTTAGGTTCTTTTGCAGGTCATGAATCACCCAGAAAGAGTGGAGGATGAATATGGCAGCAAACTAGAAAGTGCAGAACAGATGACATAAAACATTTACTTTGAAACTATAAGGACCCTCTTACTAGTTAGAAAAGGTGAAAAACTATAGTCAGATTAAGTTTCAAAGAGCATATTCTGATGCAGAATATCAGTATGTTCGAACTCACTGCAATGAATACTGAGATTTTTCCTAATGATTCACTAGCCATAAGCCAGCCATGTGCCCCAGGGGCTGGGAAGGCCAGCGGCACGCTGGGGTGCGCCAAGAAGAGTGTGGGCAGCGGGTCGGGGGAGGTTCTCCTCCCTCTGCTCTGCCCTAGCGAGGCCCCGCCTGGAG